>JAANYP010004011.1:0-28916 GCA_020465985.1 Centrapalus pauciflorus
ATCAAACGAAAAAGAGATATATGAGCTAATTAATGTATTGAGTTATTATCTGAATTGATTATGGCATAAGGCATAAAGTTCACATATTAAGAGTATGAATAATAAGTCAGAAATTCCTAAAATGATCAACGACAATTACATAATAGCGTAACATTGAATTAAATATGAACTCAAAGGAGAAATTTGAGCATCTTGTACTTATGAATCTCAAAGAAGCATAAATCATGAAATACAGATGGTGCTCGTTCAGTGGAAACACCACAAAGGTTCGCATCAGTCTTGGGAATTAAGAGATATCATAAAAGCTATCTATCCAAGTCTGTTCGAATATATCTAACTTCGAGGACGAAGTTTGTGCGTGGTGGAGCCCATTCTGTAACAACCTAGCTTTTGACCAAACATATATTATCTGATTATCGAACCAATAATGTAATTTTATTACATTATTTGAATTATAATTTAATTAAGTTTTGAAATATTTAATTAAATTATATACAATTAAATTATATAAATATTTAAATTATGATTTAATAAATTATTAAGATAATTAAATAAAAGAGATATAAGATACAAAAATAATAGTGGGTTAAGTAGCAAATATAACTAATTGGATATATAAACTAAGAAATCAGATTAGAGAATCATTGAACATCAAATCTCTTTCTCTCTCTACTCTCTCTAAAAATCTTACAAAGTTCATCAATCCTTGCTCTAGTTTGCAACCAAGTTGGAGAATTAATCAAGGACAAGTGACAGGAAGTGATAAACGACAACAATCTATAACGAAATTTGAGGTAAGAATCGATCTTTTTAAGCTTTATATTTTCGGTTTCGAAGATATGAATTCAAATTTATCAATTTCGTGGGATTAAAACTATTTTAGCTTGAGTATTAACTAGAATTTGATAGATTATGTATAATATAATTGAACCTATGCTTAATACTTAATATATTAGTGATTTTAGACTTAGAAATGTATGATTTAAAGCTGTAACTTATGAACAAATTCGAGAAACCAAGAACAAAGTCGAAATGCATGAACAAACTCGATTTTTAAGTTAAATTCGAATATATGTTCGAATTTGACATTAAATTCGAGACTATGATTCGACTTTAACCCTATGAGGATTCGAATTTAACCAATGTATTCGAATTTGTCCAATTTGTCCAATATGTTCGAAGCATTCATTTTGAATTTAACCCTATATTTAAATGTAGGACATTCGAATTCAGTCTATGATAATTTTGATACTTTCGAATTTAGCATATATTTATTCTAAAGGTATGTTTCGAATTTAACTACATATTTGATTCTAAGCCTTCGAATTTAATTATAAAATCAAATCTAATGCCTTCAAATTTATCATCATGTTCGAATTTAGTATATAAACTCAAACCCCATTCCCTAAAATTGAATATCTTGAATAAGACACATAAACAACACATAAAATAACAAAATAATTAGCTTAATGATTAAATATATATATATGATAATATATATATATATATATATATATATATATATATATATATATATATATATATATATATATACATACAGATCTTTTGAGGATTTAATGAAAGCTAAGAAAGATTCTAATAAAGATTGATAGCCATATCTATCTCAATATAATCAAAATAGGAGATTTTGAGATTAAAGACCAACGAACGAACATTGAATTTATTATTCAAATGATTCAAAGGCTAGTAAATATCAGAAATGATATGATTAACAGTTTGAGCAACAAGAAAAGTGGCAAGCATCTCTAAGTCTGATATTAGTCAGATAGTGGTTTTAATCCACTACAGATTGTGAGCAACAGAGCCAGAGCCAGAAAGTGCAAGTACAATTAACCGGTAACTGTGAGTTGTAGATTTTACTTTAACTCCGAATTATGTGAATTGAGACTTTGGTTGCATTATCCTGATTTTATTGGCATTCTCATCTTATTGAGCATATTGATAAATTCCCATGATTACTATGAATTTTTGAGCAGATCATTTATTCTTCTAGCTTCTATTTCATTGACGAGTCATTTGATTGTTAAGCTTAACACCATCACTATTGCTTAGTGTTGGGTTAATGTTAGGCTTATGATGTGCTGGTTTACATGATGAAAGCACAGAGGGTAGCTAGAGCTGAGCATTCTGATGATACTCATACAACAATTACTGGTAGCTAGCCAAGTACGTGGCTGATCCCCACTAATGATGCGTGTGTATGGTGTTATCATTTTCCGAGCATTCCTTATGAATTTGTCTAAAAGTCTCAAGAGCAACAACAGTTTTATAACTGGGAGCTGAGCAAAGACGCGCATCGAAAGAGCATTTAATTGGCCAATGTCCCTTCGAGATTTGAGCTGTGAATGAGCCTAGTGCAGTGCATAAGCAATAGAGCTGAGCCATGCTTGAGCCGAGTGCAGTGCATGTGCTTTCTGCGTTCATAATTGCATGTTAAATGTGAAATTCTACATTCTCACTAAGCAAATAAGCTTACCCCGTTGTTGCATTTTTTTCAGGTAAAGGCAAACGATTGGCTGGACCTAGTTCATAGGTCAGGACTCTGAAAGAGCTTGAAGTGCTTTAGAACTTGTTCCAACACCTTGGTATTATCAGATAATAGAGCTTTGGGGTTCAGGGGCTAGTTTATATTTTGTGCTTTGATGTAATAGTCTAGAAGTTTATACCCTATTACTTAAAATTGTCTCTGATTGTAATTAACTTTAATTCCGCACTGTTAACTTTATCATAGTTTCCTGATTGATATTGCATTGCTACTGGGGCCTAGACTTAAGACCTTTGAGAAATCTTGGGTCTTACAGTTTATTAGCTTATCTAAAAAAAAAGAAAAAAAAAAGAGAAAACCATAAAAATCTCAAAAAAAAAGAATATTAGAAAAGTGAGTTAAGTCCTAGAAACATAGGTTCAAAGTGACGAAAATTAGCACAGTCGATTCAATCTCTAAGTGTTAAGCTTTCAAACATAATGCATCTTAAACTCTAAGTGATATATACTTTCCTGTTAGATGTGTTGGTAGGCATAATACACAAAAGAAATCTCTTAAGCTAATAAAATATTCAAGAAAAACTCATATGTGTAACTAACTTAAATGTATGACTAAATGGTCTTAATTTCTATGTTAGAGACATACAGACAATGATTCTGAATGAGGTATGCAAATTTTTCGGGGATGTATAGCAACATCAAGTACATCTTAAAGAAAAGAAAAGAAAAGAAAAATTTTGATAAAGAAAAGGAAGTCAAAACAAGTCACTTTGTTGTACGTTAGTACAGACCTGTTACCTCTGTTTTGACTCGAGTTAGCTAGATAAGTCGCTTTGTTGTACGTAAGTACAGACCTATCACCGCTGTGTTGTTAACTTTAAATAAACTTTAAGATAAACTAAGACACTCTGTTGTATGTAAATACAGAACTGTGTCCGATGTTTGCCTTTTAAAGAAAATTTGCAATACCGAAAAGTTATAATCATTGTGTGTCTGCCTTGATCATAGAAGTATATCTAAGTATGGGACACGTAAGGTAGTTTATTGATAAATAAAAAGGCCAAGGGATATTCCAAAGTGTAAAATGTTTAAAGGGAAAATCATACCGACAATCGACTTGGAATGTATATCACGACAAACAATCGTAGAATCAAAAATTCCTAAGTGTGAAAGTGTAATACTGAAAGTGCGTTTGACATCGCTATCTGGTTGAACCTACTTTGACTTTCTCGCAAAAATATTCTGTTAGTATAGGTCGTAATTTTCAAAGTACTTTTGAGTAGTTTTAACTTTATTTTTATTTTTATTATTTTAGTTTATTTTTTTCTATTTTATTTTAAGTAGGATAAAGGTCACAGTTACTAGGATGCATTCTAGTTGGAAAAATAAAATTTGCATGATAACCAGTTGCTAAAATTGAATGGTTCCGTGATAAGTTGAAAAAGTTGAAAATTGTTCAAAGTTTTTGAAAACTTACGATAAGTTGAAAAAGTTGAAAATTGTTCAAAGTTTTTCAAAACCTACCATGTTGTGACTGTTTAACGAAGATAACGACTGTTTCTCTCGAACTTAATTCTAGTGTTTGGTTTACATTCTAAACCATCAAAGAATGTACGTGAGGAGAGTTTCATTGCAATTTTTATCGTTGAATAATGGATTTTAATGTCCTACTAACATATTATGACTTGTTTCATGTGTTGATTAAGTCTATACAGTGTTAGAATTGGAGTTTTTACAGAATTACAGATACTTCAACTGACAAAGGCGATTCGTGAACTTCAACATCTTAATGCTAGTTGGATCAGACAGAGACTGATAAGCAGCAGCAGATTGCAAATCTGTAGGCTATACTGGAGGAGTTGTTGAAATATCGTCCATCTCAGGGGGAGAAATTGTACAGAAGTCAAAGAAGATGGTCTGAACAGTGAGCTGGCAAGTCAAAGAAGATGGCCCGAATAGTGAGCTGACAGATCTTTCAAGACAACAATTTGCTCAACTTGCTGATCCTCAGGGGGAGTCGGTGTTCATAGTCGCTGAAAAGGGAAAAGACAAGGATGCAGAGGTGACTAAAGTAACTGAAGATAAGGTCTGATCAGAGCATTGTTAGGGTTGGATGAAGATGAAATGAGGTTCATCTTCGAAGATGACTTAGAATAGGAGGATCTTGAGGATTGTGCGTTTATTCCTAAAGATATACCTGATTGGAAGTCACTCGATGAAGGTGTAATGAATGAAGATCAGAATGTGATAGATCTAGAGATGCTGAAATTTGCACTAAATTATGAATCAGATTCTGAAGTGTGAAGTAATTGATTTAACTTGGAAGGACCTTATAAATCTAGGAAGACGATTCTTTGCTGAGGTGTTTGCAAAAACTATCAGAAGGGAGGGTCGTTCTGCAATATTTGAGTGGTTAAACTAAGAGCTGGTAGAATAGCCATGATTCAATAAGATAAAATCCTCTGACTGGTAGGACATGGATTAAGTTAGTCTACAAACCGGTGAAGACAGCAAAACTGGAGAGGCAGTCATGGATAACAAACAAGATATCGAGGATTTCGGTATTCATAGAGTAATGAATATCTACTAGAAGCTATCGTCAAGGGGGAGTCTGTTGATACACCCGATGTGAAAATAGCTGTCTAGTTTCGGTATTCATAGTCTCTGAATCTGATAGTCTATTATGATCAATGAACAACAACTAGAAGCTATCGTCAAGGGGGAGTCTGTTGGTACATCCGGTGTGATGACATCAGTCTAGTTTTGTTATTGATATCATGATCGTGTATGATGTTTACATTTGCATGGTAAGTTCTAGACTAGCATATTAAGTTCTAGAATAAGTACAAAAAAACAAGTTCAAAAAGAAGTTCAAGAACAAGTTCAAAGACAAGTCCAAAGGAACAAGTTCAAAGGAACAAGTTCAAAGATAAGTTCAAAGGAACAACTTCAAAGACAAGTTCAAAGGAACAAGTTCAAAGATAAGTTCAAAGGAACAAGTTCTAAGACAAGTTCAAGAATAAGTTCAAAGGGTAGAGTTTGAACTTAGTGAGAATAAGTTCGTGAGAAGCGTCTTCACGAACTTGTCGTCTGTATATTGAACTTTTCATTGTGAAATCAGGGATATTTGACGGCTTATAGGTTCTGTCGAACTTGAGAGCAAAAAGAGCATCCGAGTGAAGAACTCTTAGCAGAAATAATCAACTCTGGCGATTACGAACTTGCAGAGAGCTTTTAGTGTGTTCTTGGAGAGAATCACGTGTCGGAACGTTTGAGTATACCTCTATCATCGTGTGTGTCTTCGTGTTTGGTGTGTGTGATCGATCCGTTAAACCGCTAACGAGGATTCCGCACTCGTTGGACGGCGTCGCGTCAAGATTGGATCCGTAGGTATGTGACCTTACAGTTTCTTGCATTGCTAGGATAATAGCCTCCCTCCAAGGAACTGACAACCTCCAGTTGTTGATTTCCAGTTCAAGCTGCAACCACCATAATCTGAATCCGTGTATACTTCTAATTCCAGATCACCATCAGCGTGATACCAAAGTCCCAGCTTTGGTTTCGACTTGAGGTATCTCAGAATCCGCTTCACAGCTTTCATATGCATTTCTTTCGGATTGGCTTGAAACCTAGCACAAATACACATATCAAACACAATGTCAGGTCTAGAAGCAGTTAAATACATAAGTGATCCGATCATGGCCCGATATAGAGTCGGATCCAAATCAATATCACTTTCTGTACCCGGTCCGAGATTGTGATTCACTTGAATCAGATTACTAAAATGAGCAGTCGGCTTTGTTCCTTCCATCCCGAAGCGCTCCAGAATATCGTAGACATACTTCGTCTGATGGATAAACATGACCTCCTTCCTCTGTTCAACTTGCAAACCCAGAAAGAAGTTTAGCTCTCCCATAGCACTCATCTAAAACTTTGACTTCATAACATTCTCAATATCTTTGCAAATCTGCTCGTCTGATGACTTGAAAATGATGTCATCTACGTACACTTATACCATGATAAAAACTTCTCCCATTCTCTTCACAAATAATGCACTATCAATTCTCCCTCTTTCAAACCCGTTGTCTAAAACATGAGTTGATAATGTCTCATACCATGCCCTTGGTGCCTGATGCAAACCATACAGAGCCTTATCGAGTCGATACACTCTGTCGGGAAACTTCGGATCAGTGAACCCGGGCGGTTGTTCGACGTACACCAGTTCCTTCACTTTGACATATAGGAATCCACTCTTTACATCAAACTGATAGACCTAAAACCCTTTGAAGGACGCAAAGGCCATAAACAAGCGAATTGCCTCGAGCCTTGCCACTTGTGCAAACACCTCGTTGTAATCGATTCCCTCTTCTTGGTTGAATCCCTTTACTACAAGTCTTGCCTTGTTACGAGTAACAATACCACGATCATCTCTCTTGCACTTAAAAACCCATTTGGTTCCTATTGCAACTTCTCCTCGAGGTAGCAGCACTAACTCCCACACTTCAAGCTTTCTGAATTGTGACAGTTCTTCTTGCATTGCTTCAACCCAAGAGTTATCCTTCAGTGCCATTTGCACATCTTCGGCTCTACTTGCGAGATGAAACACGAATATAAACATGTGTGATACGCCTCAGAGTCATTAATCACTGACAACAGCACTGTGTTGTTATTCAAACTACTCCTAGTTCACACCAACATTCAGATTTCCTATGATGCTCTCAATTGGATTATCCTTGTTTATCCTCGATGTCTTAATCTCATCGACTCTAAGATTGTCTCTTAAGTTTGATCCTATTTCACCTAATGGGGGAATGACTTCAGATATTACATTCTCTTCCTCATGATCACTGTCCTCAGAGTTAGAAGTACTAGTCTGATTCTCATTTGTAGGTAACTCAGGTTCATTCTCTGATGGAGCTCTATCTTCTGTCGTTGTAGGCTCAGAAGTTGATGGAATGCTTGCTTTTGGAAAACTTTGACCGTCGTCATTCAGATTTGATGACGATAAGTCTTCTTCAATTGTACCTGCATTTCCATCCAAAGGAATGTTAAATGATTCAAACAATGAGTCATAATCAAATATCCATTCCGGACCGGTTTGGGGTTCATGTGTATAACTTGTTACATCAATGTTATACACAATTTCTACCGTACCATTCTTTTTGTTAAAAACCCTTTTGTTTGGTGAGTTGGGCACATAAACGAGAAAATATCCTTTATCAGCCTTTTCACCAAACTTATGTTGATGTTTTGTTTTCATTAATGTACACGGTACCCCGAACGGTTCAAAGCGAGTTAAATTTGGTGATCTTTTATTTAGAACTTCATAAAAGGTTTTGTTCAGTGATTTGACAGTAAGGACACTGTTTAAAACATGACAAGCGGTATTCACTGCCTCCCCCCAAAACATGGTGGGAAGCTTTGAATCTGAGAGCGTGGTCCTTGCTGCCTCAATCAAAGTCCTGTTTTCCCGTTCTGCCACCCCATTTTGTTGTGGCTCATATGGTGCACTAAATTGATGCACTATGCCTTTCGATAGGCAATATACAACAAACTGTGTTTTTAAACTCTGTTCCATTGTCACTCCTAATACATTTTACCCTCGTCCCATAGGAGTTTTCGACATGGTCTAAGAACCCAATCAACTTCGCAGCTGTTTCGTCCTTCGTACCTAAAAAGAAAACCCATGAAAAATGTGAGTAATCATCAGTGATAACTAAACAGTACCAACTACCACCTATACTCCTTTTGTTGATAGATCCAAATAGGTCCATATGCAACAAATCGGAAGTGGAAGTTATCGAGTTCTGAGTCTTTGACTTGTGTGACTTCTTGTGTTGTTTGACTTTCTTGCATGGTATACACTTGTCGTCAAACTGAAAACTCTTCATCGGGACACCTTGCACCAGACCATGTTTAGTGATGTAGTTCATTTTCCTTAGGTGCAAGTGTGCCATGCGTCTGTGCCATAAGATGGATTCGGTCTTCGAAGCTTTAGACAACAGACAGATTGTTCCCATTGACGAATCTGAGATGTTCATGTCCAGCATGTACAAATCATTCTTCCTTGGGGCTCTCATCATAATCCACTCTTCAGGTACTTTGAATCCTGGCTTCAGCACTAACACTTCTGTATCAGTAAAAAGAACTGAATTCTTCTTATCACAGATCTGAGAGACACTAATGAGATTGTGAGCAAGTCTATCAACGTGATATACTTGATTAAGTGTGATAGTCCCATTAGTGATCACTCCTGTTCCAGTGATATTACCACCCTTGTTCGCAGCAAATGATACGAATCCCTTGTTCCCTCCCTTGAAGTCTGTAAGTAGACTTCTCTCCCCAGTCATGTGCCTAGAGCAACCACTGTCGATGAACCACTTGTTATTAAGACCTGTAGTTAGATCCTGCACATGAAAGAAAACAAGTTAGTTATCACGAGGAACCCAAGCCATGACTGACTTGGTAATACCGTTTTCATCCACACACGTGAACTCCTTCAAATACCCATCTCTCCTTTCACCTGACTTGGGTGTTTGAGTGAGACACCGTTGTGTTGCTGAGTGATTTGAATTCACTCTAGGCCTTTGGTTAGGCATTTACAGTGGAGCCCTCGAATAGTCTCTATTATAAGGCATTTCAGATTGATATCCCTGGGCTCTACCTGGTGTCTTATGTCTTTGAGGAGTGTGAGACCTAACTGGTGTGTAAGTCCTTCTAGATGTTGTACTCCTATAAGATTGTTGAAGTTCTGACCTAGATTGATTAGGGACTCTATTCGGGGAATTAGTCCTAACCACTTCATTTGGTCTAACCGACACAGGTACATGTCTAACAGCAGCCGTTGGTGTAGCATTCACAGTTTTCTGAGTGTTTTGAGAACCACTTGTGCTAGCTACACTAGGTGATGGTTTTTGTTGTTTAGGATTTCCAACAATAGGTCTAGACTCTGGTTTAGAGGGTGTAGACACTACCTTCTTATATGGACAGCTAGACGCAACATGTCCCCTCTCATGACATCTAAAGCAAGACATATCAATTGACTTCTTATGAGTGCCCTTTGACTTTGGTGTCTCACTAGTGTCAAATTCTTTCTTTTCAACTACAGTGACTACTTCCTCTTTCTTATTATTAACTTCAGGTTTAGCTTCTCCTAGAATTTTATCACTAGAAGACTGCACAAACTTGACTTTCTTAATCGTAGCGTTATTATTAGTCACCTTAGTTGTTGTATCCTTATCAGATTTAGATACTGTTTCAGTTGCTACCTCTGACTTGACTGGTTTATCAGTTTTATCCTGCGGTTGAGGCACATAATTATCATTGAAAGGTGGAGAACTCTCTTGATAGCCTAAACCTACTGGTTTATTAGACTGACGTTGAGCATCTAAGATTTTCCCTAGATTTAGTGAAGAGTTCCTAAACTTTTCTAACTTACCATTTACGTCAGCAACTTTAACTCTTGATTCAGCTAGTCCTACCTCCTTAATCGTAAGTTCTTTGGTTAAAGCCACAACATGCTCATACATCAGTTCTATCCTGACACAATGTGCACTTAGTTTGTCTTTTAGAACTATTACATCTTGAGCATCTACTTTCAGCTTATTCCTAAGATCTTCTTTAATATCTAGGAGACTAGCATTATCTGATTTTAAGGATTCTATTTGAGCAGATAAATTGCTATGTGTTTCTAGAACTAAATTCAATCTATCATTAGAAGTAGCACATAAAACACATAGATCACGAATTGTAGAAAAGTTCAGAATTACCTTTGTATGATCCGATTTCACGTTAGCCATCTGCGCGACAGACTCCGGAATGGTCTGATTGTCTGACTTCTCCACAAACATAGGACTTGTATCATTCTGTTCATTGCCCTCTGTTACTTCCTCTGCTCCGTCATCCCCAGTCTCTATCACTTCAGCCATGAAGGCTCTAGCATTAGACTCCGGATGAGTAGACCAATCATAAGTACCATCGAGCTGTCTGTCAGATGTTACATTTGTTAACAGACCAACGATGTTAGCTTGATTGCCCGAACTACCAGACTGATATCTTCCCTGAGATGGATTATGATAGTTTTCAACTTTAGGTCGTTGACACTATCGTGCAAAATGTCCTAATCCCTGGAAGTTATAACACTTAACCATGGATTTATCGAACCCATTTTTATTGTTGCTAACGTTCAGATTTCTGCCAGTTCGTTTCATGAACCTTTTGACACTCTGAGTCACCATGGCCAGTTGCCATTGAAGGTCCATTTCCTCCAAATCATCAGGATCCACCTAATCATAGTCCTCTTCCCATAATGCAGGATCGTTGATTTTCCCTTGTACACAATTTCCATATGCGGCAACAAACGAAGCCAAAATATTCAGATGAGTTTCGGCTGATTGTGCACTCATAGGCATCTTTGTGTAGTTTTGAGAAGTGGATGCTGAGTGAGTCGGTTTATCTTCTAGTTTAGAGTACCCTAAGAAAGCCCGACTAGTTGTTTCTTCCACCTCCGCTAAGATAGATGCTTCTCCTGAGAAGAAAGTTGTAGCTGTTTTCAGTTCACTTGCAACAGAAGGTTTCATCTTTCCAAAATACATCTCTGGATCTTGGACTTGATCATATTCCCTCTCTTTCTTAAGTAACTGAAAGTTGTAAGCCCTCAGCGTACCAATAACTCCCTCGAGAGTAAGAGTTTCGAATTTTTCCTCATCATGCTTTATAAGCACTGTGTACATCTCCCACTTCGCAGGTAAAGCATCAAGAAGCTTCTTTATCTTCTCAACTTCACGATATTCGACATCGTGATTATCAAGTTCTGTCAATAAATGGTAGAACCTTGTGACAGTCTCATCCAGCTTTTCGTTTTTCAATGCTTTGAAAATCGCGAACTGCTGTTTCAGCATCTCGGTCCTTCCTTTTCGAACCCTTGGATTTCCCTCACACCGTTTCTCGAGAGCATCACAAAGCTCTTTAGCTGTACGATGATTCCTAAATGTGTGTAGAATCTCCTGAGGTAGTTCCATGCGAATAATGGAAAAAGCTCTGTTCTCGGCCTCATACAGTTTCTTGTCATCATCCTTCATCTTCTAATATGTCAAGACTCTCTAACGACCCTCAAACTCCTAAGTAGGTGGAATGTATCCTTCATCGACACAAATCCACATTCGCATGTCATTGAAACGAGCGAAATCGGCAAACTTATCCTTCCACCAGTAGTAATCTTCCAACCTCATCAGTTTTCGCGGAGAATTTGCCTTGCCAACCTCGTGGTCCATTTCGATAAACTTTCTCAAACTTGTCATCCTTTCCAAATTTTTTGTATTCGAACTTAGGTAAATTAATTTAAAAATAAACCCTTACGAACTTAGGTAAGTTCGAATTAGTTTAAAATAAAATTCGTTTGAAATTAAATTTGAAATTTAGTAAGTTTGAAATCAACAAAGTCGAAATTCTGACAAGTTCGAGGTTTCTGAAAAGTTCGAAGTCTGACAAATTCGAATGCTAGAAAATTCGAATCTCAGCCGAATTCGAATGAAACCCTAAATCAAGTTTGTGAGGAGCGTATTTTCTGACAAGTTCAAATTTTCAGACAAATTCGAATAAACCCTAATACCCCCTATGTTCGAGCGCCGCAAGTTCGAAAAACGGCCAAAAGTTCGATTTTTTCAAAGTTTCAGTTTAAACCAAAGTTTTTAGGATTAAAAACTATGATTTCGACTAAAATGATGAACTAATGTGAACTTTTCACCGTTATCTTGCTTGTACAGCTCGAACAACTTGTCAAGATCAATAATTACCTAAGATTAACTGGTTTTAATGAGTGTAAACCAATAACCTTGTTTTGAATCAAAGTCCAAGAAGTTTGCGGAATAACACTTAACTGTCTTAAGAAAAACTTTCAGAATAAATAACAGATAAATATAATCAAAACTAAATCCTTTATATTGCCGAAATCACTGATTACAATCACCTCTAATCTGTTTGATTAGACGAAGAACACTAATTGTTCTTATGGTTTTACAACCTTAGAGGCTTGAGAAACTTTATCAGAAAGTAGTTACAATGAAGCACACAATTAAAGAACTTTCAAGTACAGACTTACAATAGAAAGACCTAGTCTATCTATATATATAGCCTTCTGATTTGTTTCCTTGACGAACTCTGATTTCTCTGGTATTAGATATGATTGGAAGATCTTTAAATCTTGAAATATATATCACTTCCTGAATTTCAGCACTTTCTGTTATTAATCTGTTGGCAGCTTGAACAATTTAACTGGCAGCTTGAACTTGTTGATCTAGCAGCTTGAACTTTGTAATTACACAGAATTACTACTAACAGCTTGAGAAATCTTACTAACAGCTTGACATACTTAGATTATTTCCCAACAATCTCCCCCTAACTTAAATTCTTTACACAAGACTTTAAGTTTCTATACAAATAAGGAAATAAAACAAAGTAAAACTGTTATATACAAACTACGACATCCAAAAACTTACAACTGTGAAAGTTTCTGCCTTATAGCCTTTATAAATTCTCTCTTTAACTCCACTTTGTCACATTCAATCTTCATAGTGCTCATCTGGAGTAGCCATGCCTTTGGCAAATTGAGAAATTCAAAAATGTAGAATCTACCGGATCTGTCTGCAAGCTTGAGTCTATATGTCATGGATTTGGCATATAAATCAATCTGTACAATCTTCATTTCCTTGGCAGCTTCTATATCCATTCTGGTGGATTCTGGGTCAAAATTGCTTTTGAGATCTTTCAAATTTTGCTGAACCCATACAATTAATGACCTAGAGTGACTGCCAGTTCCAATATGATGCATTTTTGTCAGCTCATCTCTAGTTAGTCTCTGTACCAGGTGGATTAGGCTTTTATATTCTTCCTCTGGACCAGCCTCTCTTTTGATCACAAAATAATATACTAAATCAATGTCATCCATTGACTTAGCATACCAATAAATAAATGGAGGTTTAGAGAAGTCATGCTGATCCTGGACCTTATTGATTTCCATAGCCTTTTACAGCTGTTGTTCAAACAGCACTCTCTTTACCTGATCAAACATTGCTTGTTGGATGGGATCAGTTTGAGCAACAGTTTGAGCTGGTTCTTGTGGCACTTGGACTTGTTGGGAGGCTGTGGAAGTCTTTTCTTTCTCTTTTTCCTTATCATATAAAGCCTGAAGCTTCTCAGTTGACCATGATTGAGCAATTACCTTTGATATTCCAGCTGTTGCAGAGAAATTTATCAAGAATCTTCTGTGTTCTGCCTTTGAAGGCCCTGTTGGCCTTTTCCTCTTCTTTTGATTGTCTTTGACCATAAACCCTCTTAGGTAATCTCTTATGGTTTCATCATCTCCCATTGGTTCATGGGTATGCTGGTCTAGGATCTCATCTTGTTCTTCTGCTAATTTCCTGGCCAGTTCAGCATCATAAGTAACTTGGGCTTCTTTTGAAATAAATTTAATCTTTGGAGGCTCAATTAAAATGCCCTTTCCCTTATCTGTGGAGGTTGATACTGTGGCTTGGACTGCTGGTGCAGGAGCTTGAGGACCTTCTCTGATGACCACTCCAGTTCTTCGGATGGGAGCAGCTTGAGCTTCTACACTAACAACTTGAGAAACTGTTGGGACTGTTAGCCTAGAAACTGAAGCTGTTGTTGGTGAAGTTGAAGCTGTTTGGACTGGATGAGGGATCTCCTGATTCTCCCCCTTTTTGGATGCATTGGTTTGTCCAGGGGGACCAAAAACCTTTGTAAGCAGGGATCGAACCATCTTCTCGAGCTGGATGATCTTGTTTCCACACAAAGTGAAACCAAGATGAAACTGATCAAGGCACTGTTGTTGGGCTGCTGTGAGTTGTTGCAAAGCTGTGATTTGAGACCCTTGTGCATCAATAATTGACTTGTAATGTTCCAAAATCGCAACAACAGGTTTCAGCTGGTGATCCGTCAAATCCATTAGTTGCAGACTAGCCTCAAGATCTTCAAATGATAGTGGGATTTGAGATCTATCACTGGCATGAATTCCAGAAGTGGAAACATCTGGGCCCCTTTGTTCTTGGTACTGGGGACTTCCAGAAGGTGCTTGCACACCCTCTGTTGCCATGGGTGTGGTCTTAGAGATGTTGATACTGTACTGTGCCTCTTGTGTAGAGACATCAGTAGTACCAGCCACAAATCACATATGAACATCCTCTAATGGGATGTCCACCTCCAAATTGAGGGTGTGAGTATCCTCAATGGGTTCCCTATCGATATTCTGTGCAGGAGTGTCCCCCTGCACAAGGCTATTTAGCTCTGGGAGTTGGACTGAGGAGGAAGGAGCTCCTTCAATCCTTTGTCGTTTGTACATTTTAAGTGATGGGGCTGGGGAGGTATGTATAGTGGAAGGAGCAGAGGAAGTATATGTATCAAGAGGGGTGGGTTGGGGTCCTGGGGGTGAAGCAGTAATAGATGGCTGAGCCTTCTCAGGACCCTTCCCTCTGTTTCTTGGATGGGTGTCCTGCATTGCAAAAGACAATGGGAGATCCACATTGTGAAAATTGGCACTTGGTTTTAAAAGCCTTTTAATGGTAGGTAAAGAGTGCCTATGAGAAACATGTATCCTTTTATGTACTTTAAAATTATCGCAAGACTTTGCAATTATTTCTTCCAAAAACCGTGGATACATCAAAAATTTCCCATTCTTTATGGCATGATGCCTTAACATCCCTTGAAAAATCATATTTGAAAAATTGAACTTTTGGCCTGTTGATAAGCACACTAAGGCAGTGGCAATATTTGAAGAAAATTCAGACCAACTAGTCCGTTTAGGGCTTCTACACTGATGAATAATATGTACAACATACTTCCATTTAGGACCAAAATGTGCTTTGTAGAAGGTAAAAGAATCAGTAGGGCCCCTATACCCAATTTCAAAAAGACCTTCTTGTAAAGCAGTAAGAGAGAGACCAGATATACCTGTGGCATCTTGAAGATGCAGATGTTGGCGTATAGTCTCTTCAATGATGCTAATGGGATTACCATCAATGATTGATGCAAAAGAAGTGACTCCATTAATAGTATTGACAGTGGCTGATTTCCAAAACTGCTCTATATGTGAGACGTATATGGTGGGATTGACAGTTAGAGCATAATAGATATGGGAACCACGAAGAAAATCCATCATGTCATGGAATGGTTAGAGTTCAGTGTGTTTGAGAGAGTAGGGAAGGCAGTTATGTTCTTTGACAAACTCCATTTGAGATCAAAACGGGGATTTAAGGTTTCAGACGACTTTGTGAGAATCGCACAGAGAGAGAAGATGAAAAGATTGTGGAAGATATTTTTGCAACTGGTAGTTACAATCGAACCAAACTGGGACTTTAAAGGTTTTGGCTTTTCAAAAATATCTAGTCCCGCGCACAATCTTATGAAGAATTACTGAATTACCCTGCACACTTGACAGACCAAGTGAAACAACTAACAGTTCGAGAAAATGAACTAGCAGCTTGAGAATAGTCTCAAGCTGTTAGTTGAAAATGAAACATTATGTACTGAATGTTCCTCATGAAATAAAGGAGAATAATGAAAAGTAAATTAATCCATATTTACCATACCAATATTTGATACTAGAAAGGTGAATCTTCCTACATCAAATCATTTTGTAAATAGATCAGCTAACTGATCATCTGTATGAATTTTGGTTACTTGGATTTATTTCTTCTCATTGCAGTCCCTTATAAAATGAAATCTAATGTCTATGTGCTTGGTTTTTGGGAATTTCACTGGATTTTGTGCAATGATGATTGCACTTGAATTGTCAATATAAATAGGAGTAGATAGAAAGTTCATACCATAGTCTCTAAGTTGGTTCTGAATCCACATGACTTGGGAACAGCAGCTGGCAGGTGCAACGTATTCTGCCTTAGTGGATGAAGTGGAGACTGTGGTCAGCTTTTTGCACTGCCAAGAGACTAATCTTGCTCCTAAATATTGACATCCACCAGTTGTGGATTTTCTGTCTATGTTGCAACCTCCATAGTCACTATCAGAATAAGCTGTTAGTTCAAGAGGAGAGTCCTTAGGATACCATAGGCCCAATTTTGGTTGATCCTTGAGATATCTAAAGATTCTCTTAACAGCAAACAAATGTGATACCTTTGGAGCACATTGAAACCTAGCACAAACAAAAACAACAAACATTATATCAGGTCTAGAAGATGTGAGATACATTAGTGAACCTATCAATGATCTGTATAAATGAATATCCACATCCAATCCTTCTTTATCTGCATCAAACTGTTTATGAGTATCCATTGGTGTGCTAGCAACTTTGGTGTCCTTGTATCCAAACTTTTCCAGGATGTCATTCACATAGTTTAATTGACTTATAAAAAGTCCAGTGGGTTTCTGCTTGACCTGCAGTCCTTGAAAGAAGGTTAGTTCCCCCATTGAACTCATTTGAAACTTCTTGTGCATCAGAGTTTCAAAATCTTTGCAAAGAATGTCATTTGTTGATCCAAAGATGATATCATCAACATAGATCTGAACAAGAAGAATTTCTGATTTGATGGACTTTGAGAATAATGTCTTGTCCAGAGTGCCTCTCTTGAATCCATTCTGTAGAAGATATGAAGACAAAGTGTCATACCATGCTCTTGGGGCTTGGTGGAGTCCATAAAGGGCTCTGTCTAACTTGTAGACTCTGTCTGGATACTTATAGTCCTCAAATCCAGGGGGTTGACACACATAAACCTTTTCTTCGATTGTACCATACAAGATGCAGATTTCACATCCATTTGGTACACTTTGAACCCTTTAAAGCTGGCATAAGCAAAAAACAGTCTCATGGCTTCTATCCTTGCTACTGGGGCAAAGTCATCATCATAATCTATTTCTTCTTCTTGAGTATATCCATGAGCTACCAACCTTGCTTTGTTCTTGATCACTGCACCTCTCTCATCCTTCTTGTTTCTAAACACCCATCTTGTACCAATTGCCCTCTCACCTCAAGGCAAGTCAACTAGAGTCCGTACATTCTGAATCTTGAATTGCAACAGTTCTTCTTGCATTGCCTCAATCCAAGATGGTTCTTTTATTGCCTCAGATTCCTTCTTTGGCTCCAATTGTGACATGAAGCATTCATGTTCAAAGGCAGCTAGACTGAATTCAGGACTGCTGATTCAGCATAAGTGGACTCCTTGTGAATCATTATCCTTGTTTGCACAGGAGTGCGTGGATCTTCCATTATCTGGTTGAGAGGATGATACTTGTGAACCCTTAGTGTAGGTTCCCTTTCTGTCTGAAATGAGCTTCCCAGATTAGTATCATCACCTTCTGCACCACTTGAGGATTCTGCTTCAGTAGCAGTTTGATCAGAAGATGACACTGTTTCCATATTGGATGGAGCTGTTACTTCAGGACTTGGAATTGGCACTTCAAAATCTATATGTATGTCTTATGGATCAATCAGGACCCTCGGTGGGTCACAAGAGAGAAGTGGCAGTACAGTGTACTCATCCCATGTAGCAGAATCTGCAATTGTTGGAAACTTTGTGCCAACAACATGAACATTTGTGTTACCAGCATGAGAATTTGTACTGGCAATTTCAACACTATTTCCAACTATTCCTGCAGAATATTCAACAAAGCTCAGAGATTATGTTAGTGAATCTAAATCAAACAACCAATCAGGATGAGTGCCTTTGACATTTGCAGTGTTTCCATTAAACTCAACATTAACACTTTCTTCAATTGATTTAGATACACTGTTATATACCCTATAGGCTTTGCTTTGAATAGAGTATCCTACAAAGAATCCTTCTTCTGCCTTACTTTCAAACTTTCCTAAGTGAGTTTTAGTACGAAGGATGGTGCATGCACAACCAAAAGGCTTTAAGAAGGCTACTAAGGGAATCCTGTGATGGAATAACTCATTGGGAGTTTTTCCTTGGGACTGAACAACTTGAACCCTATTGAGAACATAACAGGTTGTATTTACTGCCTCTGCCTAGAAGGTCATTGGCAGTTTTGAATCAGCTAGCATGGTTCTAGCAGCCTCTATTAAAGTTCTATTCTTCCTTTCAGCTACACCTTTTTGTTGTGGTGTTCTAGGTGCACTATATTGCCTTGCAATGCCTTTAGACTCACAGAAACTGTTTAGGATATGATTTTTAAACTCAGTTCCATTGTCTGACCTGATCACCTTAACTTATAAATTGGATTGGTTTTCAATCTTAAGAACAAAAGACTTGACTAGCTCAGTAGTTTCATCCTTAGTTCTAAGAAAATAAACACATGTAAACCTGGTGACATCATCAATAATGACTAAATAGTAAGCTCTTTTATTCAAACTCAAAACAGATGTTGGACCAACAAGATCCATATGAATAAGATGAAGAGCAGATGAGATTGAATTTACTTCTTTGGCATTATGAGAAGTTTTGTGTTGCTTGCCTTTGAGACATGCTACACAATGATCATCACATATGAACTCCTTTTTTGGTAAACCTCTTACCAAGTTCTTTTTGACTAAAACATTCATGGATTTGAAGTTCATGTGACACATCCTTCTGTGCCAAAGAGCAGACTTATTTGATGATGATTTGGATATCAAACAACTTAAAGTATTAGATTTGGATAAAAGATCTGTGTCCAAACTGTAAACATTATCCTTTCTTGGTGTTCTGAGTAAAACAAGATTTTCAGGTATTTTAAAATCTTTTGAAAGGACAATGCACTCAGAATCTGTGAAAAAAACAATATTTTTTTTGTCACAGATTTGAGGCACACTTAGTAAATTGTACTTCAGCTGTTCAACATACAAAACATCATTAAAAATCATATTGCTTGCTTTAACAGTACCCTTACCTGTTACCTTACCTCCCTTAGAAATTCCACCAAATGCAACAAACCCTCCTTCAAAGCTTTTGAAATTTGACAAGCATTCAGAGTTGCCTGTCATGTGCCTAGAGCATCCACTGTCCATATGCCATCTTGTCTTATGTTGGGTCCTGTGGTTGCCTTGCACAGAAAAAGCTTAGTTAGTAGTGGAGTAAACCCAAACCAAATTGGTTTTGGGTTGTCCTTGTGCATTGACATAGCTAAATACCGTTTGTGTCTTTTTAAACTTAGTAAGATCCACTGGTATATTCTGTGAAGAGTATTTAGTTATGACATGAGGTATCCAGGTGTTCTTTCCAACCTTTTCTTTAACAGTCTCAGAAGATCCACTACCAGTTCCAGTTTTAGACATAGCAGTTTGAATTGGGTTCTGAGTGCTAACAGGTTCAGAGTTTGAACTACCAGTTCCAACTTTTGGCTTAACAGTCTCAACTCTTGTATTAGCAGTTTGATCTGTGTTTTTTCCTTTAACACACCATACCTTTTTAATGTTTGATTTAGATTTTCCTAAATCTTGTTTTTAGTGTGTAGGCTGTCTTTTGTTGACTTTTAAGTACCTGTGTTCAACTGTCTTCTTTAGAACTGGTGTGACAGGTGTTTGGGCCTTTGAAACTTTTGAGTTTTGAACAATGGCCTGTTTTTGAACCACAGTCTGTTCTGTAACAGATGGTTTATATACACAATGCCTGGCCAAATGTTTTTTCCTACCACAATGGAAGCATCTTTTGACTATTTTGATTGGAGAACCAGTTTTGTGAGACCATAACTGGTTCTTGTTCCTTTGATTTCCCCTCACCTGCTGCTGTGTGGGAAACTTTTGAACACCATGCTTTTGGCATGTGCATATTGGAACAGTCTTACCCTTTTTATTTTCTTTTGAAGAAGATGCAATGTTACAGTTAGAAGGTACAGAAACATGTGGAGCATTATTGCATACACTCATCTTCTCTTTTCCTTTCATACTGTGGGTTTTGATGAAACTGGAAGTAGGAGGTCCTATAGGTTCACTCATTGTTTTGGAGTTACTCTCAGCTTCTTTACACTCACAGCCTTTATTTGGAATCAATTCTTCTTTAGATTCAGGCTTGTCCACAAGGACATCCTACAGTTTTCATTTTCTCATCTAATGTTTCATTCACAAGCCTATCAACAACTTCACTCATAAGATGAATGTATTTGTTATTATATGGGGGTGGAGTAGCCTTATATCCTATACCTTCCTTGGAATTGAGTTGAGATTTTACCCTATCTTTAATATGGACTTCCATTAGGTGTTCTAGCTTTTGATTGGCCAACTTGAAGCTACCCAAATCTATATTTTTAGATTCTACTTTCTTGTTAGCTTCTAACACCTTCTGTTCAGCCTCATCTAGTTTCTTATTTAGGATCTCTATTTTCTCATTCAGTTCCTTTTTCTCCCACTAATGATATGTTCTATCATGTCCCATCTGAATCTCATTATCCTTATAGTGATTGATCTGTTTTTCAAGATCTTCTATAGCCTGCATATACTCGTATCTCCTCTCTTCCATCTTAGCTAGAGTTTTGCACATGCTCTCATTTTGATCTTTGTACTTTTTAACCATATTTTTGCATGTTTAAGAGCAGTGTTTAGTATTTACCTCAGATGGTAGTTCAGTGGAAGTGACTATTGATGTTTCTGCCATAAGAGCTTGATTTTGAAACTCTTCTTCTGTCTGGTCACTCTAGTCAAACACATTGTCTCCTTGAGAGACAAGAGCTTGTGAGGATGATGTTTGATTGGTTTGTTGGGGTCTTGGTGGCTGCTGACCTTGTGATCTGCACTCTCTAGCAAAGTGGCCAAGTTTGTGGCACTTAAAGCACTCAACCTTTGATTTATCAAATGTTGGCTTGCCTTCTAGCCTGGCTTGAAAGTTTGGTCTGCCATTCCTTTTCAGAAATCTTTTGGCCCTCATAGTCAACATAGCATGC
This sequence comes from Centrapalus pauciflorus, assembly GCA_020465985.1. NCBI lineage: Eukaryota > Viridiplantae > Streptophyta > Magnoliopsida > Asterales > Asteraceae > Centrapalus > Centrapalus pauciflorus. The sequence goes on from JAANYP010004011.1 coordinate 21,346, forward strand.
TGCCACTTTAAGTCCATCTCTTCTAAATCATCTGGATGGATTTGTTCCAGATCTTCAGCATTAAGAGCAAAAAGTCCATCACTTGCAAAAAATGCTTCATAATGAATTTCTCAAGATTTACCATCAGCACCTGAAAAAGAATCACAACAGTTTGATTTATCAGTTAATGCTGATGACAGCAGAGCAGTGTCGTGATTGTAAGAAAAGGATTTCTTTTTATTTCCAATCTCAGATTCAAACACTCTCAGGCTGTTGTAAAGGTCATCCAACTTTATTTTGTCACACCTCGTTACCCCGGTTGGCAACGAAGTGTGACGTCGCGGAAGCGTAACCATAATCATAATGAACGACCACTATATGGACGTTTTCAAAAAAAATACATCGATATAACTTTTAAATTTTAGAAATGTTTTACATAACCCGAAAATTGATAAGAGTAGTTCGCAAGATAGAGAGATTTAAATACATAATTAAAGTAATCAAAATAATGCAACTAAATCTCCGGTAGTTTGAAAATGCATGCGACTCCAAAAGTACGGAAGCTTGAAAATACTTCTAGTGAGGTGCACTTGCCTTAATTTCCTGATAATACACGCTAAAATACGTCAACAAAAATTGTTGTTGAGCTCATAGTCTTACACGTAAATCTGACTTGTATGGACAACAACAGTTGAGTTTGAATTTATAAAATCATAAATTCCATGTTATGTATTACATATAAACCATCATGCAACCGAAACTTAATTAAATGAGTTTGCCCTGTGCAGTATTGCGATACGTAATACCGTGTGTTAAATATATATGCACTCGTTGTTAGCCCGAGCCGAACTAACCCGAATGGGGGACATGACTCCCGATAGATCTATCCACAATATATTCGCGCTTACAAATAAATGCAATTAATGGTTCATGATTTAAGGGCTGATGGAACCACATGTGTAATACATAATAGAAATGAAGTTGTTTCTGTGTCCATATAAAAACGTAGCATGTATTTCAACCCCAAAACATAATAGTGTGAAAATATGGGCTATGAGGACTCACCGTGAGTGCGATGGCAAATACGAGCGTAAAATGCAAATTTGCGTTGTTTGATGGGTGATCAAGTCGGATGTGTTTAATCGAGTCCTAAATGATAATAGGGACTTAATATCTCTAATATATGATAATATGTATATTTATAGATTTTTATGTCTTAAATCACCCAACATTACAAGTTTATAAATAAAACCCACTTAAAACGTCAATTTTATATATATATATAATTTTCCAGCTTTTTCAAAGGTTTATCGGCCTACTTTGAGGCTGTTTTTGACCAAGCTCCAAAACGTTTTTGGCTTGGGTATTCTTGGACATTAAACTACTGTATACAAAGAATTTTTAAAGTCAAGAACGGCCATTTTTCGAGATGTTTAGGTTGGGGAAAAAGCTCGATAAAAACGCTATGTTGGCCATTTTTGAGCTGTCAAACTTTTAGGTTCCCAAATAATATCTGGGGGTTCTAAACTCCATAATAAACTATGAAAACTTCCAGATTTTTAGTTCAGATATAGATCTAACTTTTGAAACAAGAATCAACTCATTTTGTTAAGTTATGAATTAGTTATGATGTTTCAAAGTCGATGCAACTTTTCTGCCGAAAATCCGTAGTTCATAAACTTGGAATAACTAGTGATTCTTGTTGTTTATTCAAATACTAATTGTATAAAAGTTATAAAACAAATATATATCACTTGTTTTCATAATATTTACACTTATATTATGTGTTTATATATTTATAAACACATTTGAAGAATACAACTTAAAAACAAAACTAGTGATTTATAAACTTGAGTTTTTATGAAACTTGTTGTTGGTGGTGATTATATATATTATGCAAGACTTATATAAACATAAATGTATGATGAAATAAGTTAGTATTTACTTACTTTGATGTATTAAAAGAGTGCAAATGAGTAGGAGTTGAGTTCTTGAATTGTTGCACCAAAGAAACACTTGAAGAACTTGAAGAAACAAAAAGATGCAACTTTGGTGTTCTTGGTTGCTCTTGGCCGATTTTTTTGAGAGAAAAGATTAGAGGATTTTGATCTTGTAAGGTGTGAATGAAATGAGAAATGAGTCCTCTATTTACAGAAGAGAATTGGTCTTGCAAATGATGAATGAAAAGGTGGTGTTTAACACTTTACCAACATGTTGGAAAAATAGAAAAAGTGAGGAATTCTTTTCAATAATTTTAATGAAAGTCAAAGGGGACACAAAAGTTTGTTCCCCTTTTGTGTTGGCTGATTTTTTTGTATAAAAGTATTTAGAATATATTCTTGTATTTCCCTTTTTATGTAAATTCATAAATACCTTTGAATGCATTTGTTTAATGAATTGATTTAGTCTTGCATAATTAATGTTAAGTAAGTTTGTTAATGCATGATTAGTGTTACTAATCTTAATTTAATTATGTACTTGGTTGAATTAATCCATCATATCGCAAATCGTTTTGGATTAATTAATTTGTCGATTCATCGCACCGATGAAACTATTTCAAATTGACTTGAATTTCCTTATGAGCATTGTTAATCACTTTGATTATTTGCTAATTGTTAGGCACAAAAAGGCCTCAGTCAAACCTGTTCTGCATCTGAGGGGGAGATTCTTAATCAAACCTGTTGATGCACTTGAAAGGTATAATTTAAGGCCTGTTTTTGCCTTATTGAAACCTATTTAAGTGATTTGCAATATCAGCCAGAGCTGTTCTATGTGTTGCATTCGTTGCAACAAAGACAGTTTTGTCCAAGCTGTTCATTCTGCCGAACAGGCTGGACATAAACTGTCTACGCTGCTCTACACTGGTGAGCAGCTTGGGCAGTTACAAGTGTTCTGTTCTTTGTGAACAGAACCTGTTCTTTGTGAACAGGCTAAACACTCGTTGGAATATGTTTCCAAGTCCTCATGTATTGTTTTTGGCTAAAAGATCAGTTTACAAAGTCGAAGACAAAGTGGAAATCAGAACTGCACAGCCTGCCCACGCTGTTCTGTTACATGAAGACAAAAGTATATTTGAAAAAGGGTGACATACCTTTTCTTATATCAAAATAGGCCTTAACAAAGGAAGAAAGACGCAAAGTTGACATTCCTTATTTAGTTAAAGCTAATGCAACAGTAGACAAAGTGAAAAGACAAAAGTTCTGCCCACATGAAGACAAGTCTGCTTTTCAGAATGTGCAGAAAAGTTTATGTTGTCTTTTCAACAAGACTTTCCCTTTTTCCTTTCGTCCAATGAAGAAGCTTCACTTAGATCCTCTGAGTGAGTATAAAAAGAAACTTCTAAGGATTGAAAGATTAAGCCAAAAAGCTAAGTGCTGAACCCAAGAGTGAACGTGCATTCAAGTGTGTCTTTCATGCATGCAAGTTTGCTTGGATAAAACAGTGCTTTGTGTCTAAGCTGTTCTTATCCAAGCTGTCCCTCCGAGTCTTGTAAACACAGTGAGTGATTCTTAGTGAGTGTATTCATCGTAACCAGTTTGAGTCTGTCTTAGACTAGTTAAACATACTGTTGTATCTGTCATCTCAGCTTGAACCTTTCCGCATTTAAGCTCGTTTGTAATTAACATTTGTTGATAATACATACAAACATTGAGAAAATTGTGTGTAGTTTTTAAATTGCTGTATTCACCCCCCCTCTACAGCTTAAGGCTATATACTTGGGATATCTTTCGGGACCTACAACTGGTATCAGAGCAGTTTAGAGTGTGTGTCATTCTAGATCTCTCATTCTCCCAAAGTTTCCATGGACAACAGTGCTGCAAGTTCCTCATACTATGACAATGGTTCAATGGGCAAACCTCCAAAGTTCAATCATCAGAACTTCTCTGGTTGGAAGTGCAGAATGATGCTCTACTTAGAGAATCTGGATGTACAACTACCAGAGATTGTAATGGAGGGTCCCTATGTGCCAACCTCTGTTACAACCATAACTCCAGCGGTTGAAGGAGCTGCTCCTGAAATCAGAACCTTTGAGAAAGCTAAAGCTCAATGGTCTGATGAAGACAAAAGACTAGTGGCTCTGGATGCAAAGGCCAGGAATAACCTGGTTATCTCTCTGCCTGATGATGTGTTCAAACAGGTTGAGAAGATGAAGACTGCAAAGGAGATGTGGGATACTTTGTGTAACGTCTATGATGGAACCACAATCACACTGGACAACAGGATTAACAATCTTGTTAGACAGTATGAACTCTTTTTTGGAAAACCAAAGGAGACTCTCACAGAAATGTACACCAGGTTTACTGCTCTTGTTAATGATCTCAAAGCTGTTGGGATCACTAAGGACAGTCTGACTCTGGTGAACAAATTCTTAGATATCTTGCCTGAAGAATGGAATTATTTTTCTACAATCTTAAGAAATTCAGGTACCATCAGAAGTATGAATCTTCTTAACTTGTATGGATCCTTACTGAATGATGAGCAGTCAAGGCAACAGAAGAGAAATGCCTTGGAAATGTCTAAGAGAGGTGCAGCCTTTGTGGTCAGTGTGAGACATCCTGGAAATCAGGTGGGTGATGTGTTCACTTAACCTGATCAACAGGCTGATGATAAGGAGGAAATCTCAGATGAGGAAGACAATGCAGAGCTTGCTGAACTAGATGATGAGCCAATGATAGCCATGCTTGTCAAAAGGTTCAACAAGAAAAGGTTTGGAAGAAACATGCTGCAGGGAAGTTCAAATGCTGTCAAAAAGAAGGCATTTGACAAGACCAAATCTGAGTGCTTCAAATGTGGCAAAACTGGCCATATAGCTACTGACTGTGTGTCAAAAGCTGTTGGTCAATCATCCAAACCACACAAGACAAACAGGGATGATGGCTATAGGGCTAAGTACCTTATGGCCATGGCTAAGCTGAGGAAGTTGGAAAAGTCAGTGGTTTCCAACCGACAAAAGGGACTCATGGCAGAGACTTGTGACTGGGAGGAGTCTGATTCATCTTCAGACGAAGAAGACAATCAATGTCTGATGGCCAACACTGATGTCTCATCAACAAGCAACTTCAAACAGGATCTGGCTAAAGCTGAAGCCTTCAGCAGCCTGGAGAACTGGAACCCCACAATGATGTATAAGGTACAAAATTTTCTGAATTACAGTTCTGAAGAAAAAGTTAAAATGTTTGAATATATGCTTGTTGATCTGAAAGCTGCTGTTGAGAAGCATACTGTTTTATCATCTGAAATCTCTAAGGTTAAAGTTGTTCTTGAAACAAAATCCAGTAAACTGGACAGTTTCCATAAGTTGGAAACTGAGCTTGATGAATTAAAACACATCAACTCTATTTTACTGGAAGAAAAGAGAGAAACAGATATAAAACATGCTAAGCTTCAAAAGATAGTTGACTCTTGGTGCCAATCTGCACAAAAAGTCAGCCATTGCATAAGTCAGCAGATCCCTGCACAAATCCAAACCTATCTTGGAGGGGATCTTGACACAGCAGCTTACATTGTTGAGGTTAATAATCTGAAAGAAGACTTGTCCACTCTTGGTGAGCTTCCAAACACTTTTATTCAAAAAGTGAATGGTACATTAATCTCAACAAACAGGTTTGTCAGGCCTCAAAACACTGACAGCTCGTGTGAACCTAGCTCAAAAGCTGCTGATGGAATGAGTTCTCCATCAAATCAGCTTGCTAAGTGCTCTTCTGATTCACACAAGCAAAAGAAAGGAAAACATGTCCAAACTGCAGCTGTGGACACCAAGCCTATTGATAAAACAGGCTCTGGGTCTAAAGCTGATGGTAAAAGGCATACTAATCCTTTTAATGCTGAACATTTTGAAAATAAGTTTTCAAAAGGTAAACAGTCTGCCTTTAACAAGGGTAAGTCTCATGTTGGGAATAAGCTTCCTAAACCTGTGGAAGTTCAAAAGCCAATTAAGCTTCCTATCTTTGACATCTTTCCTCGTAAAAAGAGGAAAGAGGAGACAGACAAAGCTGTGGCTATTGAACTTTCCACTCAAGCTGTTGATTCATCAAATAGTAATGAGTTTGCTAAACCTGCTGATAGAATAAACAGAAATAACTCAGAATGTGTTTCTGAAAGGTCTTCTTCCAAAAATGCTAAAAGGAGAAAATGCTATAAATGTGGAATGAAGACACATCTGGCCAAAGACTGTCCTGAAACTGAGGACATGAGGCCTGCTGACTCTGATGGTTCCCTCACTGCTAACAAAAACAGTGTTGAAAACATCTTAGTCAATGAGAATGGTATCCAAACTGATACCATTCAAATAGGGAATATTAGTGTTGATATCACAAGTCCATCAACAAATGTTGATGAAGTAGGAGAACTCATCTCTGTGATGAGTTCCCCTAAAAATGAGTAATATTCTTCTTGTCACTCTGCAGGAAAAACAACCATCCCAGGTTTGATACTTGGACAGTGGCTGCTCAGGGCACATGACAGGTTGTAAGGACCTGCTGAGTGATCTCAGGCTTGAAAAAGGGCCAAAATTCACCTTTGGTGACAATGTACACGGATCCACTGAGGGATATGGAACTCTTAAAGCTGGTGCTGCAGTGTTCAAAAGAGTAGCCTATGTGGTTGGGCTGAAACATAACCTTGTTAGCATAAGTCAACTGTGTGATGCTGGCTACAAGGTTAACTTTGATGAGCATCTGGGTTACATATTAGATCCCCAAGGCAAAGTTGTGCTGTGTGCTCAACGGAAGAAAGGTGTATATGTTGTGGATATGCAATCTGCTGATCCCACAACTAAAACCTGTTTTCTCACAAGAACAAATGCAGACCTAAACTGGTTATGGCATAAAAGGCTGTCACACCTGAACTTCAAGAACATCAACGAACTCTGTAAGAAAGAGTTGGTGACAGGTTTTCCTTCTATGACCTTTGTTAAGGATAGACTCTGCACAGCTTGTGAGAAAGGCAAGCAGAGGAAATCATCTTTTAAATCCAAGCATAAATTTTCTATTGATACTCCTCTCTTCTTAATCCATATGGACTTGTTTAGACCTGTAAATGTCCCAAGTCTAGGAGGAAAAAGATACACTCTAGTAATGGTTGATGAGTTCTCCAGGTACACATGGGTAATCTTCCTGAAGAGCAAAGGAGAGGCTGCTAGAGAAATTATAGGATTTGTGAAAAAGATGGAAGTGCTGAACTCTGCCCAAGTGAAGCAGCTTAGAAGTGATCATGCTACTGAATTCAGAAACAGTACTCTTGAAGACTTTTGTGAAGAGAAAGGAATCACTCAAAACTTTTCAGCTGTAAGAACTCCACAACAAAATGGAGTTGCTGAAAGGAGAAACCGAACTCTCATTGAAGCTGCTAGAACCATGTTGTGTGCATCTGGTTTACCTTCATCATTCTAGGCTGAAGCTGTTAACACTGCCTGCTTCACCCAAAACAGATCCTTAGTGGTGAAAAGGTTCAACAAGACTCCTTATGAGCTGCTCAAAGGGAGGAAGCCAAATGTCAGTTACTTCCATGTGTTTGGGTGTCCCTGCTTCATTCTGAATCAAAGGGACCAACTGGCAAAGTTTGAACCAAAAGCTGATGAAGGTGTGTTTGTT
>JAANYP010004012.1:0-67444 GCA_020465985.1 Centrapalus pauciflorus
ACAAAGTCGAAGACAAAGTGGAAAACAGAACTGCTCAGCCTGCCCACGCTGTTCTGTAACATGAAGACAAAAGGTTATTTGAAAAAGGGTGACAGACCTTTTTCTTATATAAAAATAGGCCTTTACAAGGAAGAAAGACGCAAAGTTGACATTCCTAAATTAGTTAAAGGCAATGCAACAGTAGACAAAGTAAAAAGACAAAAGTTCTGCACATGTGAAGACAAGTCTGCTTTTCAGAAAAGTGCAGAAAAGGTTATGTTGTCTTTTCAACAAGACTTCTCCTTTTTCATTCCGTCCAATGAAGATGTTTCTCTTAGATCCTCCTAGTGGGTATAAAAGGAAGCTTCTAAGGACAGAAAGAGTGTGAAGAAAGCTAAGTGCTAAAACCAAGAGTGAACGTGCAAGTGTGTTTTTCCTGCATGCAAGCCTTCTGTGTAAATCAATATCTGTGTGTCTAAGCTGTTTTACATAAGCTGTTCCCTTAAGTCTTGTAAACACAGTGAGTGCTTCTTAGTGAGTGTATTCATTGTATACTAGTTTGAGTTTGTCTTAGACTAGTGAACATACTGTTGTATCTGTCATCTCAGCTTGAACTATTCCGCATTCAAGCTTGTTTGTAATTAACAAATTGTTGATAATACATACAAACATTGAGAAAATAGTGTGTAGTTTGTAAATAGCTGTATTCACCCCCCCTCTACAGCTTAAAGCTATATACTTTGGGAACCTCTCGGGACCTACACTATTTATATAGTTAAATCATATAACTTTGTTGTAATAATTTTTTTTATTAATTTAATAAAGAAATACATAGCTAATAAATGTAATTAAAATTACATTTAACATATTAATTAATTAAGATGGTTAATTAATGCTAATTACGTTTATTATTGCTAATTGTCGTTAATTAATAGTTTAGGTTGTTACAGAATGGGCTCCATCACGCATAACTTCGTCCCCGAAGTTGTCTATGTTCAGATAAACATAACTTAGGAATTACAAAGTAGTTCTGAATTCCCATAATCTGACATAAACTTTCTGGTGTTTATTGAGCACCATCTGTTTTTCACAACTTTTGGCTTCTTTGGCTTTTATAACTAGCCATTTCAATGTTATACAACTTATCTGTTGATTTATGCAATCATCATACGAATTTTTAGGATTTTTGCTTATCGCTTATATTTTTCTGTATTGTCTTACGCTTCGAGATTCAATATGACTTTCAATTTATTCAGATATTAATTATAGTTATTAAGAGAGCTTATATCTCTTTTCTTTTAATCTTGAACTAATTGTAGTGCTTTTGGAATCTCACATATGTATTATAGACCAATTTCATTCATTGATGATAAATTATTATCATCAATCGCGTAGCAGACTTTTGGTTTACTCTGACTAGTATGAAGACTTGAGATGACTTTTCTTTTGTAATCCCTGAGTTCAGGGTTACATTATTTGCTTCAGCCAAGACTTTTGTTGACAAGACAATGGAATAAGAATTCCATATGTACATGTGTATAGACTTTTAATTGCCTTTCATTGGTCATTCAAGACCAATCGCTTAATTCTTATAAGAACTTCTCTTTATTTCTCGTTTGACTCTAGCTTTGTGCGTCTGGCTTCTTTGATTTTAATCAAATTTGTCATTGGGTACTTGACAATCTGGTACATAGACCATCACCTCATTTAATTTTGTTGGATCGGCAACTTCTACCTATGCCTCGTTACGAGACACGCTGTAATCATTCAGATTACAAGGCTTTACGAAGAAACACGTATTTAGGATCCAGTTTTGGGTTTCCTTAAATCTTTTGAATCATACATGATTCAAACACTGATATCTATATCGCTTATAGGTAAAATTTCTTATTCGAAAGACATTTAAGTCATAGCTTCAACTGATACAACCTATATGTCATCCGTATATTCACTATTGACGACAAAGCTGTAGAGTTGAACTCATGACTTGTTTTGAAATCACAAGTCGATTTAAATCAAGAATAGAAAATCTTCTCCTGATCTCCTTAGCGATCCTATTTTTGAAATGTTTCTGTGGAATCAGAATGAGGTCGAGATTGAAGACTGTGCTATTAACGAGCAAATCATGTTTATTTGTGGCTGTATCAATATCAAGGGTAGCAGAATGCTAGGCAAGTGACTTGGTTAATCGATATGAAAGTGTTGTAGAGATATTTGAACAGTTTGTAGTAAAATCAAATGATGCACGATTGGTATTTAATTAGTAAACGTACTCATGGCCGCATTTGGCATTTCCTCTGTCTCCTCGGCTGTGATATGATAAGCACGGTCCCTAGCTGACGGAGTTACAGCAGTGCTCTTCATTGTTGAACCTCCGACATACGACTGAGAGTGACTGTTGCTTCTCATGGGACATTGATGATTAAAGTGTCCTGGTTTTCCACACGTGGAACAACGAAGACCTTTCGTTGGGCATTCCTCGCTACTATGACCGATTTTGCTGCAGACATAACATATCATATCCATTGGATTACATAATCCAATAGGTGATTTTCTACACCTTTTGCACACTCGTTGTTCTGATGGAATCGCGTAGGACTTGGCCTTCTGAGGAGAGGTATATTGATCTGTCTGTTGAGACTGGATCTTTCACGTCTTGAAGAATCTGCTAAATCGTTGCTTATTGGGTGGAGAAGGACATGTAGGATTAATCTGAGCTGCGCTTAGTTGTTCACCATACTCCAGGAATTCGCTTTCAGTTTGTCTGGATGCTTCCAACATCTCCAAGTACGTATTGTATTAGTTACCACTCATTGGCTGACGATACCGTGGGTTTAATCCTCTACGAAAACGATTCATCTTTCTTTCTTCTGTGGCTACTTGATAAGATGAATAGCCACACAATCGCGAGAACTCGTGTTCGTATTCATCGACCGTCTTGTCGCCTTGAGTAAGTTGCATCAATTGAACTTCCATTCTATATTGTTGATCCGAGGGATAGTACTTAGCGTTGAACATGTCGAGGAATTGCTCACATTCAAGTGTTTGGATGACGTCCTCTCCGTAGATACTCCTCTGTGTCTTACACCATGCACAGGCAGCTCCGGCAAACAGAGCAGTAGCATACTTGACTCTTTGTGAATCTAAACACTCAGAGATACTGAAAATCTCTTCTGTGTGACAAATCCAATCCAATGCCTGGATAGGATCTACAGTACCCTCAAATGTCAAGGCACCATTAGACTTAAAGTCTTTGAATCGGCAGCCTTTTGGCTGTTCAGTATGGACATTTTCATTAGAGTTATCAGAATTAGACTTATCGCTTTGGGTTTTCTTATCCTTTCTTTTGTTCTTTTTATCAGCCTTACGCTTTGCTTCAGCCTCATCACGAGCCTGAAACTGTTCTTGGATTAATTTGACTTGTTGTTCATTTTGTTGTGCTAATAGTTGTTGTAACATCCGGCATTAAACCAGTTTAGCAACTATGACCTAATCAGTATTTAATAGCCAATTATAACCTAATCAATGGTCATTAGCAATAAATCAAAGTGATTAACAATGTTCATAAGGAAATTCAACTCAATTAGAATCAAATTCATCGGTGCGATGAATCGGGAAATCAATTAATCCAATCGATTTACGATTTGAAGGATTAATTCAACTAAGTACATAATTAAATCATGATTAGTGACACTAATCTTACACTAATATAATTACTTAACATTAATTATGCAAGACTAAAACAATTCATTAAACTAATGCATCCAAAAGTATTTATGAATTTACAAGAAAAGGGAAATACAAAAATACATTTTAAATACATTTATACAAAAAATATGAAAAATACATTAAAAATACCCCTTAAGGGGCCGGCCATAGGTGTAGTACACCATAGCCTTTGACTTCAATTTTTTATTATTAAGAATCCCATTCACTATCTCAATCAAGTCCCTTTCACCATTTCCTTTCTCCATCACCATCTTTGGTTAGATTTTCACTCCACCTCCAATAGATGACCAATTTTCTTCTATAAATAAGACCTCAATTCCATTCATTTCCACACACTTCAAAAGCCAAAAATATCTTCCTTTCGTCCTCCCAAAAATCGGCCACAAAGGTGCAAGAACACCAAAATTTGCAACTATGTTTTCTTGCAAATTTTCAAGCATTTTGATGCAACAAAGTTCAAAATTTCAACTTCTACTTGTTTTCATACTTCTAATACCTCAAAGTAAGTAAAAAATAACTCATAACATCTTATATTCATGTTTATATAAGTCTTGCATATGATATATATACACCAACAACAACAAGTTTCATAAAAACACAAGTTTATAAGTCACTAGTTTTTGTTTTTAAGTTGTTTTCTTCAAATGTATTTATAAATATATAAACACATCATGAAAGTGTAAATATTATGAAAAACAAGTGATATGTATGTGTATTATAACTTTTATACAAGTAATCTTTGAATAAACAACAAGAATCACTAGTTATTTCAAGTTTATGAACTACAGAATTTCGGCAGAAAAGTTGCATCGACTTTGAAAAATCATAACTAATTCATAACTTAACGAAATGAGTTGATTCTTGTCTCAAAAGTTAGATCTATGTCTTAACTAATGATCTGAAAGTTTTCATAATATATTATGGGGTTTAGAACCCACAGATATTATCTGGGAACCCAAAAGTTTGACAGCTCAAAAATGGCCAACATAGGGTTTTCAACAAGCTTTTTCCCTAACCTAAACATCTCGAAAAATGGCCGTTCTTGACTTTAAAAATTCTTTGTATATAGTAGTTTAATGTCCAAGAAAACCAAAGCCTAAATCGTTTTGGAGCTTGGTCAAAAACAGCCTCAAAGTAGGCAGAAAAACCTTCGAAAAGCTGGAAAATTATATATATATATAAACTTGACGTTTTAAGTGAGTTTTATTTATAAACTTGTAATGTTGGGTGATTTAAGACATAAAAACCTATATATATACATATTATCATATATGAGAGTAATTAATTCCCTATTTTCATTTCGGACTCGATTAAACACATCCGGTGCATCACCCATCAAAGAACGTAAACTTGCATACGCACACATTTTGCCATCACACTCTTGGTGAGTCTTCATAGCCCCTATTTTCACACTGCTATGTTTTGGGATAGAAATACATGCTACGTTTTCATACGGACACGGAAACAACTTCATTTCTATTATGTATTACACATGTGGTTCCATCAGCCCTCAAATCATGAACCGTTAATTGCATTTATTTGTAAGCGCGAATATATTGTGGATAGATCTATCGGGAGTCATGTCCCCCATTCGGGTTAGTCTTAATCGGCTAACGGCGGGATGCATATATATTGAACACACGGTATTACGTATGGGAATACTGCACAGGGCAAACTCATTTAATTAAGCTTCGGTTGCATGATGGTTTATATGTAATACATAACATGGAATTTATGATTTTATAAATTCAAACTCAACTGTTGTCGTCCATACAAGTCAGATTTACGTGTAAACCTATCAGCTCACCAACAATTTTGTTGACGTATTTAAGCGTGTATTTTCACGAAATTAAGGCATGTGCACCGCATCGGAAGTATTTTCAAGCTTCCGTACTTTTGGAGTCGCATTACTTTTCAAACCATCGGATATTTATTTGGATTATTTTGGGTGATTTAATTATGTATTTAAACCTCTGTATCTTGTGAACTACTCTTATCATTTTTGGGCTAAGTAAAAACATTTCTATATTTCAAAGTTATATCGATGTATTTTTGAAAACGTCCATATAGTGGTCGTTCGTTATGATTATGGTAATGCTCCCGCGACGTCACGCTTCGTTGCCAACCGGGGTAACGGGGTGTGACAGATTGGTATCAGAGCCATAGTTATAGTGAACTATGTTGCATTAGTATCCCAGACTATAACTACACTTATGTTTTACCAATTTTTGAAAATATTTTGTAACTAACTAAAAGACTATAAATGGACCTTGATAACAGCATCATGTCAAACCAAGTTGTAATCATTTTGTCTGACTCGGAAGAAGAGCATACCCCCACCAGCCGATACAACCCGGAGGTGTTCACCGAGGAGGACCCAACTGAGGAGGAAGACCCCTCGGAATACGAGGAACCCATGGAAGAGTCAGACGAGGAGGAACCCATGGAGGAAGACAAATCCTCCAGCAGATGGGGAGATCCATCCGGAGAGGACCCACCATCCCCAGTGGCGGCCCCCTCTTACACCCCATATCCCTCACCTGTACCATCTCACCACACTGGACCTCGGATGAAGTTCACGCCCGTAAAAGAGTTTTCATGCCAAGACGGGAGTTTATACCCGTACCGGGACCACAACCAAGTCCACCACCAAAACGACGGGCAAACACCCGAATATGGGGTTGGATGCCCGAGACCCTCCAAGAATGGAGGCGGGAGGAGGGAATTCCCTCCCACTTTGAGATCGGAGGACCATCCTCCGCACCTACCCTATCACTCACCCAAGAACCCGCCGAACAGACCATAGTAGGGGTGAGCAACGGGTACCATTTCCCGAACCCGAACCGGTACTGGTACCGACCAATACCGAATTAATATATTCGGTTCGGTATTCGGTTTTTAAATTAGCTAAAATTCGGTATTCGGTACTTTCGGTTCGGTATTCGGTTTTTAAATTAGCTAATATTCGGTATTCGGGACCAAACCGGCACCATATAAAATTATACGGTTCAGTATTCACTTCTTTCAAAACTAATAATTCGGTTTCGGTATTTTCGGGATCGGTACCGGTTCGGTTCGGTCCGGTACCGAGCTCACCCCTAGACCATAGCACTCTTGGTACCACGGTCTTCAAGGCACGATCTCCAACTTCGGTTACTTAAGCAAGACATTGGAGAGATGACCGCTCGCTTAGAGCGAGAGGAGTTACAAAACTCCAACCTATACTGGGCTAACCAGCATGCCCTCGCCATCCAACAGGCCGGACTAGATGAGCTTCGGCAACGATTAGCCTAGAGAGAGGCCCGTAATAAGGAGCTGACTCAGCGCCTCAACGCATTGGAAAAGGGGGAGACCCCCGATCACTCCCACACCTAGTACCCCCTCTATCTTTGTAATGTTAGGAAATTGTTATGTAATAGTGTAGGACTAAAAATTTTCGGGTAATAACCCGCCCCAATGTAAGAAAATTACGAATGATTAATGAAAAATTGCAAGTTATTTATGAATCTATGTTTGATGATTATAGAACTGTGCCTTCAGAAAAAATTAAATCTTTAAGACTCAACTTCTTACACTATGTTCTTTTCTTTAAACTTTAAAATAATGCCGCCAAAGAGAGCTATGAACACCGCTGATATCGAACAACTGGTCGCTCAACGAGTGGCAGCAGCTATAGCCACCCAAGAAACCAACAGAAACAGCGCCGCAAACGGCTACGGAGGTGCTAGTCGCACCACTGGAGGATCTAAATCAACCCAGAAGGGGTGTGGAATCAAAGGATTTTTAAGCTGCAAGCCTCGATACTTCAACGGAACAGAAGGTTCTGTCGGGCTAGTTCATTGGTTTGAAAAACTGGAGTCTGTGTTTCGCGTCAGTGGTTGCATCGAGGATGAGAAGGTCAATTTCGCCACTCACACTCTTCAAGATGGTGCCTTGACATGGTGGAATTCCTATGTCCAGTTTGTGGAAATTGATACAGCTTACGAACTCGCTTGGACCGAGTTAAAGCAAATGATGACCAACGAGTAGTGCCCGAGAAATGAGCTACAAAAGATGGAGTCAGAGTTCTGGAATCTGGCTATGAAAGGAACGGATGTAGCAGGATACACCAATCGTTTCCATGAACTGAGTCTGCTACGCCCCCAGATGGTCACTCCGGAATACAAGCGTATTAAGCGCTACATTTGGGGACTCGCCCCCCAAATCCAAGGGAATGTCACCGCATCCAACTCAACTACTATTCAGAATGCCATCCGAATGGCGAACAACTTAATGGACCAAGTGGCCCGAAGGAACGAGGCCAAAGCCTGGGAAAACAAGAGGAAGTGGGAAGATAAATCAGGAAAAGGTTCGGGTTCACAGTCCAAGAAGCCCGAAACCATCAAAGCCTTTGTTGCCGGAACTGAGTCTAGAAAGGGCTATACCGGTACTAAACCCTGGTGTAACAAATGCACCTACCATCATGTAGGTCCCTGCCCAACCCCTTGCGGGAAATTTAAGAAGCTTGGTCACCTGACCCAAGACTGTAGGTTCAACGCCAACGGAGGCAGCAGCGGCACGAAAAGGAGCTGCTTCGAATGTGGAACTCTTGAAATGCCCCAGGAAAAGGAACAATGATGGAGCTCAAGGAAGAGCCTTTGTATTGGGAGCAGGCGACGCTCGTCAGGATCCCAACGTAGTGACGGGTACATTTTTCTTAATGATATGTATGCTTATGTGCTATTTGATACTGAGGCTGATAGAAGTTTTATATCTGCTAAGTTTAGTGAACAACTGAATGCCACTTTTTCCCCATTAGAAAATGCTTATGCTGTAGAATTAGCGGACAGAAAGTTGATTGAAGCAAATAGTATAATTAAGGGGTGCACACTAAAATTGGCAGATCATCCCTTTAAGATAAGCTTAATGCCTGTTGAACTCGGAAGCTTCGATGTAGTTATTGGTATGGATTGGTTGTCAGACAACCATGCCAAAATCTTATGTGGTAATAAAGTCGTAAGAATACCACTTAAGAAAAAGAAAGTCCTCACAGTCCAAGGAGAAAGAAAGAATCACCAATTGAACGTCATCTCTGGTCTAATAACGCTGAAATGCCTTCGAAGAGGTTGTCAAGAAGTGTTAGTTCAGTTAATAGAAAAGGAATCGAAGGAGAAGCAACTTCAAGAAATCCCGGTAGTTCGTGACTACCCAAAAGTCTTTCCAGAAGACTTGCCTGGACTTCCACCAACTAGGCAAGTAGAATTTCAGATTGACTTGGTGCCTGGAGCTGCACCTGTTGCACGCGCACCCTACCGATTGGCACCATTAGAGATGCAAGAATTGTCCAATCAGTTGCAAGAACTGTTGCAGAAAGGATTCATCCGACCAAGTTCCTCACCTTGGGGAGCTCCGGTCTTGTTTGTCAAGAAGAAGGACGGATCCTTTAGGATGTGCATCGATTATCGAGAGCTGAACAAATTAACGATCAAAAACCGATACCCTCTTCCCAGAATCAACGACTTATTCGATCATCTTCAAGGATCTAGTTGTTACTCTAAGATTGATCTGCGATCCGGTTATCATCAAGTAAAAGTTCGGGAAGAAGATATACCCAAGACAGCGTTCAGAACTCGTTATGGACATTACGAATTTCAGGTGATGCCATTCGGTTTGACCAACGCACCAGCTATATTCATGGATCTCATGAATCGAGTGTGTAAACCGTATTTGGACAAATTAGTAATAGTATTCATAGACGATATCCTTATCTATTCCAGAAATAAGGAGGAGCATGAGCAACATTTAAAGTTGATTTTGGAGATTCTAGAGAAAGAACAGTTGTACGCAAAATTCTCTAAGTGTGAATTTTGGTTACGAGAAGTCAAATTCCTAGGGCATGTGATCAATAGCCAAGGGATTCAAGTAGACCCATCAAAAATCGAGGCCATTAAGAACTGGGCAACTCCTAGGACCCCCACTAAGATCCGTCAGTTCTTAGGTCTAATCGGTCTTTATAGGAGATTCATATAAAACTTCTCCAAGATAGTTGTTCTTTAACGGAATTGACTCGAAAGGACATAAATTACAACTGGGGTGAAGATCAGGAAACGACATTCCAACTGTTGAAGCAAAGATTGTGTAGTTCACCTATTCTGTCCCCACCGGAAGGAACAAAAGATTTTGTTGTTTACTGGGATGCCTCACACAATGGATTGGGGTGTGTGTTAATGCAAAGAGATAAGGTTATCGCTTACGCATCGCGACAACTTAAGGTTCATGAGGTGAACTACACGACTCACGATTTGGAGCTTGAAGCTGTAGTGTTTGCTCTCAAGATATGGAGGCACTACCTGTACGGTACGAAGTGCACGGTGTTTACAGATCACAAGACATATTCTAAACTAGAAAGAATTAAACATGAGGCAGCGACGCTGGGTTGAGCTGCTTAGCGATTATGACTGTGAGATCCGTTATCATCCGGGTAAGGCAAATGTAGTAGCCGATGCTTTAAGTCAGAAGGAACGGGTTAAACCCTTAAGGGTACGAGCTTTGGTCATGACTATACAGTCAAATCTAAACTCTCAAGTCCGCAAGGCACAAGAGGAAGCAGTCAAGGAGGGAAATCTGCTGGATGAGGCCTTGAGAGGAATGGATATTGCAGTTTGAAATCAAGGCAGATGGATGTCGGTACTTCATTGGCAGAATTTGGCTACCAAAATTTGGAGGATTGAGGAAGCTGGTCATGGATGAAGGGCATAAAACAAGATATGCTATTCACCCAGGGTCAGATAAGATGTGTCAGGACTTGAAGGGAATGTACGGGTGGCCAAACATGAAGGCTGACATTACTACATATGTCAGCAAGTGCTTCACGTGTTTGAAAGTAAAGGCTGAACACCAGAAACCATCAGGATTGTTGGTTCAACCAGAAATACCCCAGTGGAAGTGGGAGAATATCACCATGGACTTCATCACCAAGTTGCCAAAGACTTCTGGAGGTTATGACACCATTTGGGTGATTGTGGATCGACTTACAAAGACTGCACACTTCTTGCCAATCAAGGTGACTGATAAGATGGATAAGTTAACACAAATCTATCATAAAGAAGTCGTCTCAAGGCATGGAGTACCTATATCAATTATATCAGATAGGGACAGCCGGTTCACATCAAGATTTTGGCAATCATTGCAAGAGGCGTTGGGTACACGCCTAGACATGAGCACAGCCTATCCCCCGCAGACGGATGGTCAGAGTGAAAGGACGATTCAGACCTTGGAAGACATGCTAAGGGCATGTGTTATTGACTTTGGCAAAAGTTGGGATAGGCACCTGCCATTAGTTGAGTTTTCCTATAACAACAGCTATCACTCGAGTATTAAGACTTCTCCATTCGAGGCACATTATGGGCGAAAGTGCCGGTCACCACTTTGTTGGGCTGAGGTAGGAGATAGCCAGATCACTGGACCCGAGATCATCTAAGAGACTACAGAAAAGATAGTCCAGATTTGGAACCGATTAAAGATCGCACGGGATTGACAGAAAAGCTATGCAGATGTTCGACGGAAGGATTTGGAATTTCAAGAGGGAGATCAAGTAATGTTAAAAGTCTCGCCTTGGAAAGGCGTAATTCGTATTGGAAAACGAGGAAAACTCAATCCTCATTATATGGACCATTCAAGATCACCAAAATAATTGGCCCTGTAGCCTACCGACTCGATCTGCCCCCAGAGCTTAGTAATGTTCATAATACCTTCCACGTATCCAACCTTAAGAAGTGCCTGGCTGATGAAACACTCGTTATACCCACGGACGAGCTAGAGCTAGATGATAAGTTGAGCTTCATTGAACAACCCGTGGAAATAATGGACCGAGAAGTCAAGAAACTAAAGCACAGCCGGATCCCGATAATAAAAGATAGATGGAACTCTAAGCTAGGTCCTGAGTTTACATGGGAACCCGAAGATCAGTTCCGAGAAAAATACCCTCATCTGTTCTCAAATACTCAAGCAATGGAGAACACGAGCTAATTTCGGGACGAAATTCCCTTAATAGGGGGAGACTGTAACATCCGGCATTAAACAAAGTTAGCAACCATGACCTAATCAGTATTTAATAGCCAATTATAACCTAATCAATGGTCATTAGAAATTAATCAAATTGATTAACAATGTTCATAAGGAAATTCAACTCAATTAGAATCAAATTCATCGGTGCGATGAATCGGGAAATCAATTAATCCGATCGATTTACGATATGAGGGATTAATTCAACTAAGTACATAATTAAATTATGATTAGTGACACTAATCATACACTAATACAATTACTTAACATTAATTATGCAAGACTAAAACAATTCATTAAACTAATGCATCCAAAAGTATTTATGAATTTACAAGAAAAGGGAAATACAAGAATACATTCTTAATACATTTATACAAAAAAAAATGAAAAATACATTGAAAATACCCCTTAAGGGGCCGGCCATAGGTGTAGTACACCATAGCCTTTGACTTCAATTTTTTTATTAAGAATCTCATTCACTATCTCAATCAAGTCCCTTTCACCATTTCCTTTCTCCATCACCATATTTGGTTAGATTTTCACTCCACCTCCAATAGATGACCAATTTTCTTCTATAAACAAGACCTCAATTCCATTCATTTCCACACACTTCAAAAGCCAAAAATATCTTCCTTTCTTCCTCCCAAAAATCGGCCACAAAGGTGCAAGAACACCAAAATTTGCAACTTTGTGTTCTTGCAATATTTCAAGCATTTTGGTGCAACAAAGTTCAAGATTTCAACTTCTACTTGTATTCATACTTCTAATAACTCAAAGTAAGTAAAAACTAACTCATAACATCTTATATTCATGATTATATAAGTCTAGCATAATATATATACTCACCAGCAACAACAAGTTTCATAAAAACTCAAGTTTGTAAGTCACTACTTTTTTGTTTTTAAGTTGTTTTCTTCAAATGTGTTTATAAATATATAAACACATCATGAAAGTGTAAATATTATGAAAAAAAGTGATATATATGTGTTTTATAACTTTTATACAAGTAGTCTTTGAATAAACAACAAGAATCACTAGTTATTTCAAGTTTATGAACTACGGAATTTCGGCAGAAAGGTTGCATCGACTTTGAAAAATCATAACTAATTCATAACTTAACGAAATGAGTTGATTATTGTCTCAAACGTTAGATCTATGTCTTAACTAAAAATCTGGAAGTTTTCATAATTTATTATGGGGTTTAGAACCCACAGATATTATTTGGTAACCCGAAAGTTTGACAGCTAAAAAATGGCCAACATAGGGTTTTCAACAAGCTTTTTCCCTAACCTAAACATCTCGAAAAATGGCCGTTCTTGACTTTAAAAATTCTTCGTATATAGTAGTTTAATGTCCAAGAAAACCAAAGTCTAAATCGTTTTGGAGCTTGGTCAAAAACAGCCTCAAAGTAGGCCGTAAAACCTTCGAAAAGCTAGAAAATTATATATCTATATATATATATATATATATATATATATATATATATATATATATATATATATATATATATATATATAAACTTGACGTTTTAAGTGAGTTTTATTTATAAACTTGTAATGTTGGGTGATTTAAGACATAAAAACCTATATATATACATATTATCATATATGAGAGTTATTAAGTGTATATTATCATTTAGGACTCGATTAAACACATCCGGTGCATCACCCATCAAAGAACGTAAACTTGCATTTTACGCACACATTTTGCCATCACACTCTCGGTGAGTCTTCATAGCCCCTATTTTCACATTGTTATGTTTTGGGGTAGAAATACATGCTACGTTTTCATATGGACACGGAAACAACTTCATTTCTATTGTGTATTACACATGTGGTTCCATCAGCCCTCAAATCATGAACCGTTAATTGCATTTATTTAAGCGCGAATATATTGTGGATAGATCTATCGGGAGTCATGTCCCCCATTCGGGTTAGTCTTAATCGGCTAACGGCGGGATGCATATATATACAACACACGGTATTACGTATGAGAATACTGCACAGGGCAAACTCATTTAGTTAAGCTTCGGTTGCATGATGGTTTATATGTAATACATAACATGGAATTTATGATTTTATAAATTCAAACTCAACTGTTGTTGTCCATACAAGTCAGATTTACGTGTAAACCTATGAGCTCACCAACAATTTTGTTGACGTATTTTAGCGTGTATTTTCAGGAAATTAAGGCAAGTGCACCGCATCAGAAGTATTTTCAAGCTTCCGTACTTTTGGAGTCGCATTACTTTTCAAACCATCGGAGATTTATTTGCATTATTTTGGTTGATTTAATTATGTATTTAAATCTCTGTATCTTGCTGATGCGAGTGTCGTTAACCCGTCAAAAATAACCACTAAATACCTTAGAAGCTAGGGTAAGTAGGGATCGTATCCACAGAGAGCGAGAGGTTAAATGCACGTATTCGAGCGACTAGCGTTGTAAAATAATTAATTTCGAAAGATTGATTTGGTTGTAAAAAGGTGATTGCTTTGATTTATAAAACTAATTACTTGCGAATTTTGTGAAAAGAAAACTTAAGAAGATTGTTTGATTGAATAAAATACGAAGACAACCATTCCCGGATTCCACACCGCGCTTTGTGTTTAATTTATGAAAACGATTTGAAGATTACATAGACATAATCTTTGTTGGAATTATTATTAAAGCCATTACGTGATCTTGGGCATAGCGCGTGACACGTTTGATTACTCGTCTTAATTAAATAATTAACTTGGCACGAATAATAAAATGTCTACGAACTATCTTGCGAAACGCAACAACAAAATAATAATCATTCGTTTACAATCAAAATATAAATAATAAAAACCATGTAAACTTAAAGTAATCGTTCATAAAGTAAAACTTAGCGATGTGCTTCCTCCGAGAATGATTATGACGAGCTTAGCCGGACATGGTTGATGCAACGTTCAAGAGTTGTGGATTCATCGCCGTAGATTGACTCGTGTGTTCTTCGTACGTATTTTCGCTCAAACAGGGTTCTTTTCCTTAGCCTTCTCCTCCAAAAAACGATATTGAACTCTGACATATAACTTGGTATTTATAGGAAAAGATGGGAAAACCCTAAAAACGGCCGTCTAATAATTTCATGGGTTGGGCGCAGCCGTAGGCGCAGGCCTGCGCCCCCCTCTGCGCCCCTCTGTAAAATCCGTGTTTTTGTGAATTAATTTCTTCTGTTGAACCCTTGGTCTGGGCGCAGGGCTGCGCCCCTCTCTGCGCCTGGCTCTGAAATTTCGTCCTTTTTTCGCAATTTTAAACCGGATTTTGTTTACCTGCACAGGCACAGAATTTATTCAATAGCGGCACATTCTATCACACTTTTGCATTAAAAATAACTCTTTTACACTTAATAAACATGGTAAATTATAACCCGATCAAACTTCCCCAACTTAATTCTTGATCGTCCCGAGCAAGCAACGAAAATCAGATTTTTAAAACATCGGGTTTATCAAGCGTACAAAACATAATTAACTCATTTAAACAAGCACTAGCCTTCATAGATGTGTTGAAACTCGCAGACATGAACAGAATTTAATTCAGATATATCGTGATGTTTCTTGGATAGTTGTTCCAAAATTCCTCACCACTATTATCCTTTTAGCTCAAGGTTACAGAATTGAATTCACGTGGGTCACTGGACCATCTTTTTCCTCGATGCATGACTTAAGCTACTAATTTTTCTTTTCTTTTTATTCTTTTCATGCAATGTCCATATTTTTTCGTTCAAGTTTACTATGACTTTCTAGATGATCCGTGTAACAGGATTTGGGTCAGCCGCTCCCAGACCAGTTGGCCTTAGGGGACTAGGCATGGTGGTACCCTTCAGACTTAATTTCCTGAATCAACTAGGTCACACTTGAATTGAGGCTTTTATTCGTGTTCGCTTCCTCCCCCTTATTGCATGAATAATTAGCGGCTATTGAAATCCTGGTTAATTATCACTCGCTTCAACCCAATATATCCTGCTTTAACTCGGTTCACTTCCTTGGTTTTAAACATTTATGACTCTTGGTGTTATGTTTAAACTCTTATAATTACGTCTTTTTGCTTGAAACCATCCTAACTAACATCATCATATTTAAGTTGCAAGCTCACAATAGAAAGTTATCGGGCTGATTGATCGGATCATTCACGGCCTGTTTTTCACATACTCTTCTTTAAAGGACACACACTTATTCAATCAAAGTAATGCACGCAAAAACAAACATAAATAATAAAGCAAAAAAAATACTTCATCCTACTTAGAGAAGGAACGGAAGAACCTGACTACTGTGGCGGTGGTGGCGGTCCGAAGATACCAGCAAAGAATTCCCCAAAAGGGTTTCGGTCTTCTTGCATATGAGGTGCAGGTGGATACATGTTCGTAGGGTGCACTACGCTTTCTCCGCGTGTCGTGGTGGGGAATCGACCATAGGCTGGGAAATACTGAGGAGTTCGATCTTCCATGCTCAGCCTCTCGAAATTCTGCCACTGGTAGTTCTCGTATGGTTGGTATGGCAACCCAGCATTATAATTCATGTGATCTCGCACTGCATCGGTGTATGCCCACTGCTGCTGGTTGTAATAAGCGTTCTGAAAGGCTGATGCGCGCACACCGGTGTATATTTCGTCGATTCGGCTCGTCTGGGTTTCTAATTCATGCTGAAATTCATCCATTCTTCCAACCACATCTTCTTGAAAGGCACCCAACCGAAGGTTCATTGCATCCAACCGAGCAATGACTTGGGACATATCATTGGCTCCTCCTGCTGCATGTACTCTTTCGGCTTGATGCTGATGGTAAGCCTCTGCCTCCTCTATACCGTATAATTCTCGATGTGTTTTCCCCGTGTCGGAATCAAAGATCTCGAATCCTTGGTCTGTTTGGCGCAAAGTGATGCTTTGTATCATTGCCGCTGTAATAACAGCGCCGGAGACTCCCCTCGGAACAGATATGGGGGAAATCGCTGCCTGGGCCCTCAGATACTCTGATAAAATCCAACCGTGAGGGATTATTTTTCTCTCCCTTGTATCGTACATTGACCACAGATCATTCATCACAATCCACGCAAAAGAAAGGCTCGGCTCTCCCGTCATTAATGCGTAAAGGATAGTTACCTCCTTGTGCCGAATCTTTGTCAAATCGCTATCTCTTGGCAGCACATTGTTGGTAACGATCTTGTGTAGTACCTTCGCCATGGGGCTAAGGTCACGTCTAGCATATGCCGTGTATCCTGCTGCGGCATTATAATCGATTTTTAATATCTCGGCCAATTGTGTGGTCCATTCACCCTCCCATGTTCGATCAGTGAATGCTAGTTGAGCGTCTGTTTTGTATTCATAATTGAAGTTTCGTGCTCCGTCTTCTCCAACACCGATATCGACCCCAAAAACTTCCCGCAACGCTTGTGCATTCATTGGAAATTCATGCCCATTAACACAACCTATTAAAGTGAAATCACCTCGGAATTGTCCTTCTTCGCGTCGTAATGTGGACATCCATTCCACCACTTCATCGTGATAAATGTGCTCCCCTCCTAAATCTAGTACTGCCTCCCAACCTAGCCGGTTGAAACATCGAACTACCCCATAATTCTCAAACTCGTCTTTCTTAACTCTTTTTTCGACTAACACTTTGCCGGAAAATTTCTTTGTCATGAACAGTTGTCGTCGAATGTTCGCTGGATGTTGTGAAAGATTGAAGTCCGGGTTCCATTCTACCCTCGGTTGGGTAGAAGAACTGGCGCCCTCCCCCACGCGTTGTCTAGTTCGGCGAGACATCTGCAAATATGACAACTTAAGTATATATATTTATAAAATTTTTAACTCGTTCTATTTTCATAACAAAGAACCATAATTGATAAATTGTGCAACTAGCATATATAACATAAAGGTGCATAAATATATCAACTTAACCTCTTTTTTCACATTTTAATAATTTAAGCAAAATTACACAAAATAACAACCAACTTTCCGGAAATTGATTAGCATGCCTTTTTTCCTAATCGTGCTCATGCTTTCACTTGATAATCTATTATAGAAGCATTTAGAATTATCATGTATAAATGGTCATGCAAAAAGTCAATCTAAAAGTCAAAATTCATCTTCAAACTCCATGAAAGCTTACTAGTTCAAAAATGGTGAAGTTTTTGTACCTTGTTCTTGATGAAAAACGAAAGAGAGGTTGAATCTAGAGTGGAGGTAGATGATGCCTAGCTTAACTTCCCCAACTTGAGTTGCAAACTCAAGTTCTTGCTACTTTTTGCTTAATGCCAATCACCAACTTGATTTTTAGAGATTTTTGTAGACAAAAATGAGTTTTTTAGGTGGAAATTTGTGGAGAAGGTGAAGGAGCCGTAATGGGGGCGCATGGGATGCTCTTGTAGGGTTTTGCAAAAAATTTTTCTTTTTAAAATGAGGAGATTACGGGCAGGCGCACCCCTGGGCGCAGGCCTGCGCCGGCGGCTGCGCTTGGGGGGCCTGTTCGGTTCAAAAATTTTCCGTTTTTTCAGTTGGTTGGGTGTGTGCTTAGTTTGATAATTTACGTTTTCCCGGTAAAATTAAGCTTTTATTTTATCCTACATTTTGTAAACGCATCTATGTGTTTCCCCTTCCCCAACTTGAAGATTGTGTCGTCCCTGACACTATGGAGCTAAAATTAGTGTATGAGCAAAGTAATGTGTACGCAACTGAGATTTGCACGACAAATGTTTAATAGGCCTAATATGCAATTGGTACGGGAAAAGAAAGTCTACGGTGCCAACACCACACATATAGTTTTTATGGCCTACGGCCATTTACACAACCAAGTAGCAATTGTTTTTGTTTTTTTTTTTTTTTAAAAGTCAGAAGCAAAGTGTTTTAGAGAGAATGTCGCGCAAGGATGGAATCAATAGTCATCAGGTGACGTCAAATGAGAGGTGTTGGTGGAGACGGTGTGGGAACTACGGCGGCCGACTGCCCGCTCGAGCTCCTCTATCCTCGTTTGGAGGCTAGCGAGCCAGCGGGAGTGAGCTCCCACCGTGATCCCGTGAATGCTGACATCTTGTTTAAGCTTGTCCACCTCTGAAAGGACTGCAGTATTTGCTGCCAGTAGTCCTTCAACTGCATTCTTGATGGCAGTCAGGCGTGCCTCCAAGACCTCATTCTCCGATAGGTGCGCATTCGATGATCCTCCTCTCTCAAACTTTACCTCAGCTTTCACAAACTTCGCGTCGTCTTTGTGACACTTGAACTCTTCTATTCTCGCTTTTCCCTTGTCCAATGGTTGGTCATATTGGTAAAAATATCGGCTAGCAGGAATGATTGAGACGGTACCATGTGCGGGGTCCCTAATCAGGAATGTGCCCGAGACCTGTTCAAATTGTAGACCCGCCATAGTATGCCGGGTAAACCAAACGTCATTAGGTCCCAAAAGGCGTGGGCTAGCCCCGTCCGAAATAACACCCATATTGATAAAGAGTTCGGTGAGCATTCGTGCATACGGTATCTCCATTTGTGGCTTTACAAGAGTAGATTCCCATAGGTTTTGCATCATAATGAACGCGAGTGAAATGGCCGGTTTCCCAGTGAGCAGAGCATGAATAAGAATGACCTCACGGGTTCGGACAGCAGTGGTATTAGCAGATCTTGGCAGAATATTGAACACAATGAGTTTCCACAAAACCTTGGCCCAAGGGCGGAGATCGCCCCTATAGTACTTTGAATAAACGCGTGCTTGCTCAATCGAGAGAGTGAAAACCTCAGCTAGCTTTTTAGCCCATCCTTCCGAGTGCCTCATCACCCCACTTGACAAGTCCTGCTCAGTCCAAAACTCTCGTGTGATCGGAACATCTGTGTCGAAATCAAAGTAATCACATAATTCTTTCCTAGAAACAACCACTTCTTTCCCATTTATGCGACCTCGTAACTCAAAATCATGATCCACCTCCCCTTCTCTACGGATTAGAGTGTGCATCCATTCACAAATCTCAGTCTCATGCACATACGGCGTTTCAATCTGTAACACCCCCGACCACCCAAGCCGGTCGAAACTCTCGATGATACCAAAGTGTTTAAAATCAGATTCCTTGAGAGTTTTTTCTATGTAAAAATGTGTGGGTGGTGTCGACACTGGTGGTGAAGGTGGTGGTGAGGGATACTCGATGTTGATCGGAATGGGAGTATGCACACGCATTCTTGGGGTGCGAGTGATACGGCGACGAGAACTTCCGGTGAATTGTTGCGACATCTACGTATACATAGCAACGAATAACGGAATTAAGCACAATAAAATGCATAGTAGCACACAAGCATGTTAATTCCGATGGATTTCGAAGAACCCGATGCGAAATACATAAGTGTGAAGTGCGATGCATTCCATGAAGGTTCAAATAGCGCAATGTAGTGAGCATTCTTCATAAGGTTGATGCATGTGCATGAACGAAGATGGCAACGAAACATGGCAAGATTTGTCGTGACGTGCATGATTATGAACGACAACGGGAGCGAATAACAATATGACTCATGAAGGTATAATAGAGCAACATGTGCATCCTAGATTTAGCATAGAATAGTGTTTCTTCACTGGATTGTATTCTAAATATAGACTTCTAAATGTTTCACAGTGAAAGAGTTCATGAAAAAAAAACTATACTAAGAACTTGCGAGAAAGTCATGAAATAGGTGTATTTTAGCATATTGCACATATTAATGACTAATGCAACTCTAAGATATGGTCAACTAACCACATCATGAAGTTAGGTCAAAAATATTAACATCGATCTTTCATGGATAAATAGCATTTCTTTGAAGGATTTGGCAAAACAACACTTACATTGGTGAGATGATTGAAGGATGAGCACGATTCAAGCAAGAAATCGACGATCCGGAAGTGTTGGAAGCAAGAAGAGAGCAAAATTTCGGGAGTGTGGAGAGAAAATGAAGCAAATGGGTTGAAAAAGGGTTTAAAAATCGCAGAAATGCATCGAGGCGCAGACGCAGGCGCACCCCTGCGCTGGCCGGTACGGTTGGGTCGCAGCGCGGGGCGCAGGCCTGCGCTGGCCGGTGCGCTGCACTGTTTCCAGGCGATTTTCGTGTGTACTGTTTGTAGCGTTTGGTCCCCAAAAAGTAACGATTTGTCGTACATTGTACCGAATTTTTGTCCCTTATGTGTCCAAACTTTGTCTATCTTCGGCCTGGGTTTGCAGATTCTTATTTGGGTAACTTATTCCCCAACTTAGTTGGTTACTATAAGTATACCGGAGTGTAGGATGAACTATTATTTAACTAACTAAATTAAAAAAAAACAAACTACGGTATAATAATAAAATTTAAATTGCAGAAATTAACGCACACTTTCGTGGTGAGAACGATTGCACTTAGCACGTGCAACAAGCCTTTAAACCCCTCGGTAGCCCGAGTGGACGAGTTATAGTCTCGTGAGGGTTTCTATGGAACATACCCACAAAGTTCTTTGGGTTGCCTCCCAAAAAGCGCTAAGTTTAATGTCTTCAGCCAGACATTTTGGAACTCTGTAGTATTTAAGTGATATCTTCCAAGACCATTGTCTCAGATGATATAATTTCATTGTCAGCCCATTGTACAAATAATTTTAATCTGTGTCCGTTTACTTTAAACGGCTCACCACCTTTTTGATCTATTATTTCAACCGCACCATAGGGGAAAACGTTAGTCACTGTGTATGGGCCTGTCCACTTACTTTTTAATTTGCCTGGGAAGAGCCGCAAGCGTGCGTTAAATAGCCAGACTTTGTCACCTTTATTAAACACCTTTCGTTTAATTATTCGGTCGTGGAAAGCTTTTGTTTTTTCTTTATATATTTTAGAACTTTCATAAGCTTCCTTGCGAATTTCTTCTAATTCGTTCAGTTGGTGTTTTCGATTTATACCGGCAGCCGTGAAGTTAAGGTTTGCATTTTTAATGGCCCATAAGGCTCGGTGTTCTAACTCCACCGGAAGATGACATAATTTCCCATACACTAGTTTATAAGGAGACATACCAATAGGGGTTTTATACGCTGTACGATACGCCCAAAGTGCATCATCTAATCGTATTGACCAATCTTTCCTATCGGGTCGTACTGTTTTTTCTAATATTCGCTTAACCTCCCTGTTAGATACCTCTACTTGTCCACTAGTTTGTGGGTGATATGGGGTAGCTATCTTATGTGTCACTCCATAATGTTTAAGTAGTTTGCTAAAGTACATATTTTTGAAATGAGAACCCCCATCACTAATTATAGCTCTAGGAATTCCATGACGAGAAAATATATTACGTTTAACGAATTGGCAAACTACTTTGTGATCATTGGTTCTTGTGGCTTCGGCTTCTACCCATTTAGAGACGTAATCAACTGCCACTAGGATGTATTCGAAACCATATGACTTAGGAAAGGGTCCCATAAAGTCTATGCCCCACACATCAAAAATCTCTACTATAAGAATTGGTGTCATAGGCATTTGGTCTCTTTTTGAAATACCTCCTATCTGCTGGCATCGTAGGCATGACTTAACAAACTCGTAGGAGTCCTTAAAGATGGTTGGCCAAAAGAATCCACTTTGTAGGATTCGATGTCCTGTCTTCTTAGCACTAAAATGGCCTCCACATGCATACGAGTGACAGTGATTTAAAATATCATAATGCTCGTTATCTGGAACACATCGCCGGATAATCTGATCTACTCCTATTTTGAACAAATCCGGCTCCTCCCAAATGTACTGTTTAGTTTGAGAGAAGAAATACTTTCGTTGATGTGAATTCCAGTGGTTTGGGGTTTTCCCTGTGACAAAGTAATTCACTAAGTTAGCGAACCAAGGCACTTTTGCGACGAACAATAATTGTTCATCTGGGAAATTGTCCCGAATGGAGTCCAGCATATCAGTGGTGATTGCTGGCAGTCTCGATAGATGGTCTGCTACTACATTTTCTGAGCCCTTTTTATCTCTGATTTCTAAATCAAATTCTTGTAGCAACAGTATCCAACGAATTAGCCGTGGCTTAGCATCTTTCTTAGCCAAGAGGTGTCGTAAGGCACTATGATCGGAATACACAATTACCTTAGCTCCCCAGACGTAAGATCTAAACTTATCTAACGCATATACTACTGCAAGCAATTCTTTTTCAGTGGTTGTGTAATTAATTTGAGCTTCAGAGAAGGTTTTACTTGCATAGTATATTACCACTGGCTTTTTGTCCACTCTTTGACCAAGGACGGCACCTACTGCATGATCGCTGGCGTCACACATGATCTCAAAGGGTTGAGACCAATCAGGTGATTGCAGAATTGGTGCCTCTGTGAGCTTCATTTTTAATGTGTTAAATGCCTCTGCACAGTCTTTATCAAAATTGAACGGTGCGTCTTTTAGGAGAAGGTTACATAGGGGTTTGGATATGGCACTAAAATCTTTTATGAATCTCCTATAGAAACCTGCATGTCCTAGAAAAGAACGAATCCCCTTGATATTAGTTGGTGGTGGTAGCGAGGAAATTATTTGTATCTTAGCTCGATCAACCTCCATTCCCCTTTCAGAGACTATGTGTCCTAAGACTACTCCCTCTTTAACCATAAAGTGACTTTTCTCCCAACTTAGTACCAAATTGGTTTCAGTACATCTCTTGAGAACTTTTTCTAAATGAGAGAGGCACCCTTCGAATGACTTATCAAATATTGAAAAGTCGTCCATGAAGATTTCAAGAGAACCTCCGACCATGTCTGAAAATATAGCCATCATACATCGCTGGAATGTGGCCGGAGCATTACATAATCCAAATGGCATTCTTCGGTAAGCGAATGTGCCATACGGACATGTAAATGTTGTTTTATCTTGGTCCTCTGGGTGTATTGGGATTTGGTTATACCCCGAATAGCCATCTAGGAAACAATAGAATTTCTGCCCTGCTAGCTTCTCTACTATTTGGTCGATGAATGGCAGAGGAAAATGATCTTTTGAGGTTGCGGCGTTTAGTTTTCTGTAGTCGATGCATACTCTCCACCCCGTCACAGGGCGAGTTGCAATCTTTTCTCCTTCAGGAGTATCGACGACAGTGATTCCAGATTTCTTCGGAACCGTCTGTGTGGGACTAACCCATTGGCTATCTGATATCGGATAGATAATTCCAGCATCTAGCCATTTCAACACTTCTTTCTTCACTACCTCTCTAAGGTTAGGATTTAGCCTTCTCTGAGCATCTCTGCTTGGCTTGGCTGTTGGATCAGTTATTATCCTATGCATACACAGCGTCGGACTAATTCCTTTAAGATCTGCTATGGTCCAGCCTACCGCTTCCTTATATCTCGATAACACTTCTAACAAGGCCTTTTCTTGTGCAGCAGTAAGGTCTGTTGCGATGATTACAGGCAGTGTATTCTCAGGGCCAAGAAAAGCATATTTGAGATGAGATGGAAGTGGTTTCAACTCTAGCTTGGGTGGTTGCTCTAAAGACGGTTTTGCTGATGGTGGAAGGTCAGTCGGAAGTTTTTCGATCTTATGTGTCCATGGTGGTTGATTAGAATCTACTGACTGAACACTTTCAAGTTCAAACTCCTTAGCTTCAGGCATATTATCTAACTTATGCTCATTGTAGTACAGAAAAAGCTCCACTGGATCTTTACATGTTATTGTTGATAATTGTTGTTGTGTTAAATCATCAACTAGATCGATCATATAGCACTCTGAATCCAATGGCGCATTGGGTACATTGTTAAAGACATTAAGTCGGAGTTTACGGTTTCCGAATGCTATGTCTAATGCACCTGTCCTGCAATTGATTTGAGCGTTGATTGTGGCTAAGAAGGGACGTCCTAATATGATTGCCGGTTGGCTTTCTTTGTAAGCGCTATCAGAATCCAACACTAAGAAATCTACTGGATAATAGAAATCTTCGACCTTAACGATTACATCAGATAACATCCCTCGTGGTACTTTGGTAGACCTATCTGCTAATTGTAGGATGACATCTGTTGTTTGTAAGGTTCCGAGATCATGTTGGTCAAATAAATTACCAGGTAAAATATTAACACTCGCCCCTAAGTCTAGAAGTGCTTTTTTAATTTGAATATCGCCGATAGTTACCGGGATCAAGGGTGATCCTGGATCTTTTAGTTTAGGCGGCAGTGAGCTCGTGATAACTGCACTGACTTGTTCAGTGAGGTTGATTTGCTTCGGAAGAGTTATTTTAAATTTTCGCTTCTGAGTACAAAGGTCTTTTAGGAATTTAGCGTAAGAAGGAACTTGTTGTATAGCTTTGATTAAGGGAATGTTAATTTTAACTTGATTAAAAATATCCCATAACTCTTCGTTTTTAGGTCCTTTCTTACCATAAGGAAATGAAGCTGGATTTTCTAAGGCCGTTGGGTAGGGAATACTTTCAGTATTGGAACTCCCTTCCCCAACTTTATTCTCTACTGGTCTCTTGGCTTCTACTTCCTTAAAAGTTACTTTCTTAACTTTTGTTTCTACCTTTGACTCCGATCTGGGTGGTTCTTCTTCATAAGCAATTTCTACCTCGTCGTCAGTCTCACTCTCCTTAGGCATTTCTATTTTGTTATCTACTTCCTTTCCACTCCTAAGGGTAGTGACTTTGTTAACTTCGTTCACTTCATTGACTTCATATTTCTTTTCTTTTCCATGGTGGTGCGATGGGTTAACTGTGGTGTTGCTTGGAAGCTTCCCTTCTTCTCGTTTAGTCAAGGACTCTGCAATTTGTCCCATCTGCCTTCCGAGCATCTCCATAGTTTTCGCTTGAACCATGGTTTGTTGTTTCATGAATTCCATAAACTCGGAAAACTCTTTCGAATTCCCCGACACTTGTCGCGAATCATTTTCTTCTTTAGGGTCTTGGCGTTTATAGTACCGATCATCCTTCGTAGCTGAGGTCGATCCATATTGGAAATCTCGGTTTTGTTGACGAGGTTGCTCATATCTTGGCTTCGGGGAAGCATCATTGTCTTGATTATCCCTCCAACTAAAGTTCGGGTGTTTTCTCCATCCCGGATTGTAAGTTTCCGAGTATGGATTCTCCCGTTCTCTTCGTTGCCGAAATCCAAAAGCTTCGTTCACATACTCTTCGTGCGTGAAGGTATGTGGGCAATTCTCGGTTGGATGAGAAGGGTCTCCACAAGTGACACAACAGACCTGTGCCGCTGTAACCTTTCCCATTCCTTTCATCAACAAGTCCATCTTTTTGCTTAGTTCGGATATGTCAGATTTAACTTCCTTCTTCCATGCGTTGTCTATGCCCATAACTTGGACACTAACACTGCTATCCGAACCCGCTTGGACTTTTAAACCTTTGCTTAATTGGGTTAATAATTCCCAAGCTTCGTCATCTTCCTTAGCTAAAAAGGTTCCGCCTGAAGCAGCGGTGATCATATTCCTACTTTCTTGACTAACCCCATCGAAAAAAGTTTTAATTAGCATCCATTTAGGAATTTCATGGTGAGGGCATGTTCGTAGTAATTCATTCAACCTATTAAAAGCATCGTGAAATTGTTCTCCAATTTTCTGTTTAAATCCAGTGATTTCTTTACGTTTTTCTGTAGTTTTACTAATTGGGTAATATTCAGTTAGAAATTCTTTTTTCATTTCATCCCAGTTAGTTATACTATCAGTGGGAAGTGACACGAACCAATTTTTCGCTCGTTCCTTCAAAGAGAAAGGAAAGAGTCTGAGTTTTAAAGCGTCTACGGTCATCCCCCTAACGTGATTGGCCTTACATATGGCAGTGAATTCAGCTAAGTGCTCATACGGTTCTTCGCTTGGTGCTCCGCGAAAAACAGGTAATATGCTAAATAGCTGTGGCCTAATTTCGGGTTCATTCTCATTAATTGGGTAGAGAATGGGTGATGGATCAGGGATATCACCCGGCCTATAATGGGATTCTACGGTTCTACGGTCTCCCATCGGTCTTTGATTTTGTTGGACGTCAACTAGAATGTTATCGATGTTCTCGTCTTCCAAATTAATTATTTCTTCTTCCACGTTTACTGTAGGAACAGTATTTCTAATTTCGTTTGTTTGAGTTGTGGCTCGCCTATTAGATCTAGCAGTTTTTTCGATTTCTGGATCAAACTTCAAGGGTGAAATTCTACCAGAATATCGTGTGTGCATAAACTTAGAAGGGCTAGATGAAGAATTCGAATTAGTTACTTTCTTTTTGGTGAGAATCGATGCTTGCGCCACGATTCCCTTTTTTTTTTTTTTTTTTTTTTTAATAAACTAAAACAATAATTAAAATTAAAACTAATTAAAAACTAATTAAAGGGAATATAGCAAAATAAGGAAACTTAACTAATTTAAGTAAGCAAATAAAAGCAAATAATCAAATAATTGAAATTGACTAAATTAACTAAATTACCTAAATTACTCTAAAGAAAATAAGGCAACTAAATATTTGATTTAAGGCAACTAAATATAAAAATGTAATTTATATTTAAATAAAATTAAAATTAAATTAAACTAATTACTAAAATACGTGATTTAAGCGCAACCGCTCCCCGGCAACGGCGCCAAAATTTGATGCGAGTGTCGTTAACCCGTCAAAAATAACCACTAAATACCTTAGAAGCTAGGGTAAGTAGGGATCGTATCCACAGAGAGCGAGAGGTTAAATGCACGTATTCGAGCGACTAGCGTTGTAAAATAATTAATTTCGAAAGATTGATTTGGTTGTAAAAAGGTGATTGCTTTGATTTATAAAACTAATTACTTGCGAATTTTGTGAAAAGAAAACTTAAGAAGATTGTTTGATTGAATAAAATACGAAGACAACCATTCCCGGATTCCACACCGCGCTTTGTGTTTAATTTATGAAAACGATTTGAAGATTACATAGACATAATCTTTGTTGGAATTATTATTAAAGCCATTACGTGATCTTGGGCATAGCGCGTGACACGTTTGATTACTCGTCTTAATTAAATAATTAACTCGGCACGAATAATAAAATGTCTACGAACTATCTTGCGAAACGCAACAACAAAATAATAATCATTCGTTTACAATCAAAATATAAATAATAAAAACCATGTAAACTTAAAGTAATCGTTCATAAAGTAAAACTTAGCGATGTGCTTCCTCCGAGAATGATTATGACGAGCTTAGCCGGACATGGTTGATGCAACGTTCAAGAGTTGTGAATTCATCGCCGTAGATTGACTCGTGTGTTCTTCGTACGTATTTTCGCTCAAACAGGGTTCTTTTCCTTAGCCTTCTCCTCCAAAAAACGATATTGAACTCTGACATATAACTTGGTATTTATAGGAAAAGATGGGAAAACCCTAAAAACGGCCGTCTAATAATTTCATGGGTTGGGCGCAGCCGTAGGCGCAGGCCTGCGCCCCCCTCTGCGCCCCTCTGTAAAATCCGTGTTTTTGTGAATTAATTTCTTCTGTTGAACCCTTGGTCTGGGCGCAGGGCTGCGCCCCTCTCTGCGCCTGGCTCTGAAATTTCGTCCTTTTTTCGCAATTTTAAACCGGATTTTGTTTACCTGCACAGGCACAGAATTTATTCAATAGCGGCACATTCTATCACACTTTTGCATTAAAAATAACTCTTTTACACTTAATAAACATGGTAAATTATAACCCGATCACTTGCGAACTACTTTTATCATTTTCGGGCTATGTAAAAACATTTCTATATTTCAAAGTTATATCGATGTATTTTTGAAAACGTCCATATAGTGGTCGTTTGTTATGATTATGGTTACGCTTCCGCGACGTCACGCTTTGTTGCCAATCGGGGTAACGGGGTGTGACAGTTGTTGTATCATCTCAAACAGTTGTTGAGGAGTGACATTATCAGGAATTCCTCATTGTCCAGACATCCTTACTGAAAAAATAAAATTCAAGTAACTTTCAGTTTAATAGACTTAGTGACTATGTACCCTTTTTCCCATCCTAATTGTCTGTGCGTCCTATCTCAGTTCAAGCCACCTAGCATGATTGATACTTTACGGATTGCCTAAGTTTGAGACCAAGTATTACTTTCATAATACTTGATTCACTCAAACTATTGCTCTGATACCATCCTGTCAAGACCTCCCCGTTACGGGGCAGTCCTGAATGACTAGGTCCCAAGGAGCAATACATCATCAATCACAACTAATATATAATTAATAAAATGCGGAATTAAGTCATTACAGAAATTAGGATTATTTTACAATAAGTTTAAAAATAAACTATAAAGGGCACAAGGACAGTAATCTAGTACATACCCACACTACATGTCACTGCTTCTACCCAAACCACCACCATAATCAATTCATTCGATACCAATTTCAGTTGAAGTAGTGGTCTAGTGACTTCCAATTCGGGCTTGCAGATCCTAAGGACTTGATTCAGCTGGACCTTTTCCTTTGATTAAACCTGTAAAAATATTCAACAACAACTGTAAGCGGTACTTAGTGAGATTATAGATTTAACAGTTAACATGCTATGACAATTTTAAGTGGAGACTTGACTTTGACTTTAAGCGTGATTTTGACATGACTGCCGCTATCAGCCAGACGTTGTGAGACATAGGACTTAAGATCGGATGATGTTTAATCCCACGCACACGCTTTTAATTGTGGGGATCAACCACATACTGGGCTAGCTACCAGTAAGACAACGTGGGCAAACATCAGAGTAGACTTAATCATAGACTGACATGGACTTTCTCAGACTTGAATTATGCGGAAGCATATGAAAGCATTGATATCAAGGCAATTGACTGAAAGCATTCGAAGTAATGAATCAAGATAGCAACAATAATATATGCAAGACTAATTCAGACTATAAAGACAAGTGTGCATGATGATATATTAAAAGCTATCATGATCCACAGGGCATCACCGTACCAAGGTGTGCACAGGTCACATTCTAGCTGAGCATATAAAACTTTCAAATAAAGCTAGAACAACAATATGTCTCACAGGACGACAAGCATGTATACAGTTATATCTATAACTCACTGTTACTGTTTATTGCATGGCTGTTGACTTTGACTTTCGCAAGCGGATTAAATCGACCACCTGAGTTATCTCAGGATTTATCATTTGACTCTACTGACTTTAGCTTTGACTTTACTGACTTTAGCTCTGACTTTACTGACTTTCGCTCTGACTTGCTTCTCTGACTTTTACTTCGCTTTATTGACTTTAGCTTTATAACATAATTCAGATTTAGCTGAACCTGTTAATTTTACGACAAATCAATTTACATAAGTTTATTGACTTTACACAACTTAATTGTGTATTTCTATTGAATTCTCGGATTTTATGAAGCTTATGTATAGACTTATTCCATTGTTGACTTCTCGTGTCATTCAGACTTTGTTGAATCACAATTAAGCTTATTATTTAACTTGACATGATTTAATGACTTTATGTTCTTTTATGCATTTCATGGACATGTGTGACCTTATTTGGTCTTTCTTTGACTTTATTTGCAACTTGACATTTCATGCAAATTTAAATTTATTCATATTCATGGCATGAATGCATAACTTACGAACTTGATCTTTTATACTATGTTTTCCTTTAATTATCATGGCAATGAACTATATGTACATTATGCTTGTTGAAATGTTCTCATATAAATGATAAACTAAATGTTTTCGAGCTTTGAGCAATTTAATCACTTCAATAAACTTATTTTTAACAATTATATGCTTATGCTTTAATGTTTAATCAAGTAATCTCAACCTATGTTCATAAGTCACACATAGTATGCTTTCATAACAATTAATCATCATGGCTTTATATTATTTCACATTCGCAAGCCGCATGCCGAATTACTAATTTTTATAAATCTATTATGCACATGACAATAGGCTAAATCATGATCATTCAGTCACATATGTATCCACATTTTACTATAATGACTATACATATGCCAAAGACATAGCATACATTCACATATGGATGGACACACTATGCACATATACATATATTTATGCACTGGATGTTGTTGTTGATTGCTCTCTAAAAGGAAAGAATGGGTTGTTGTTTCTGCTTTATTCTCATAGCAAACACTACCCAAATACATACCCCCTTTTATGAAAGCAAAATACGAAAAGTTTGTTGCTTTAACACACACTGCACCCACATCACATTTCGGTCCTTAAATAAAACAAAAGGCTCCTGGACAGATGAATTTACTAAACACACATACTCATTTTTATGCAAGGAAAAGAAATAGTTGTTGTCTCTGTTTATATATATACGTACTGCACATATATATATATATATATATATATATATATATATACACACACATATATAAGGTGTTGATTTTGACTTATAAACCACAACACAATACACACACACCATGCACCTTTACTGTTTTTTTTAATATATACTTCAATCCTCATATACATAGGTTAAATGACATTAAACTATATAAATGATCTCATTTATATGTTTCTATGTTTTCAATTTGATGCCATTAGATACATTTTAATTGTTGTTGTTCCAGCACACAAAACATACATATATATAAAAGGTTGCTGGACTTTAGAGCATGTAAATATATACATTGGTGCTGCTTTCCGAGAAACAATGAAAAGAGACCAAAATGGTTGCTGCACACACTGCACACATACTCAATTTCAATTTTGTTTCTTTTCTATTTTATACACTCTGCACACATGCATATATCCGTAAAATATGAAACAAAATCTGCTGGGATTATTATGGTTGCTTTCTGTTTCTGTTTGCACTCACAGCCGAGATTTGCAAAAAAAAGGAAAGGGAACATGGCTGATGTTTGGTTTCTGCTGCACACAGTTACTGTATTTATGCAACTAAAAGCTGCTGGAATTGATTTGTTTCGGTATTGGTGTTACCGAAACCTTAATGTCGAAATGGTTTCGGTTCTTCATGATTTCGGTAGCCTCCTGTAGGTTTCAGCACATCTCAGTAGCTTCAATTGGTCTCGGTAGTTTTCAGCAGTACCGAAACCTTGCAAGGTTTCGGTACATTTCACTAACTCTCGGTACACATGCAGGTGATGGGTCTCGGTACATGCAAACACAACTATGCACACAGCTGCACTTTCTTTTTCATTTCTGTTTTTCAGTAAAACTTCCAGCAATAAATTGATAGATAAAGGTGAATAGATATATCTTATTTATGATTTAAACACACTAGAATGCCTCAAAGTTTTGGCCGAAGGCCATATGGCCTTCTTGGCCTTCTCATTTGATCGGAACCGAAACAACAACATCAACAAAAATTAGTTTCAGTTTTCTTAATTTCACAATATGAATTTAAGGTTTCAAAATACTAATATGATGAACTAAAACCCATAAGGATTACATGCATGCTATTTATTTCATCCTTTCAACACAAATTTTTGTCAAATTTGTGTTTATGAAACACATAGAAACCGTAGGTTTCATATATATATTCCCAAATCGAGGATTTTATCATGGAAATTACATTAAATCTTGCTTTTAACTTCTTGCTTCAAGCTTGCTTTGATCTTGATGATTTCTTGTTTCTTGATTCTTCAAATTGGTGATGAACTTGTGGGGTTCTTTGATGAACCGTAAGTTTTTGAGAATAGGGGGAAGAAAAGAATTCTGTTCTTTTTGTTAAAATGAGCTGGCAATCCCACTTTTAGGATATTATTTACTTAAAGTTTTTATAATTTACAATGTGATCCCACACTTAATTATTTTTAAATTTAACCTCTTAATACATAACTATTTATATGGTTAAATCATAAAGTTTGTTGTAATAATTTTTTTTTATTAATTTAATAAAGAAATACATAGCTCATAAATGTAATTAAAATTACATTTAACATATTAATTAACATTCAGATGGTTAATTAATGCTAATCACGTTTATTATTGCTAATTGTCGTTAATTAATAGTTTAGGTTGTTACAGGCCAGAGGGTACTATATGTTTTTATGGATTTTTTAATCCTCATTAAAAATTGTTTAATATAAAAATGATCGCTTAACAAAATTAATTTATTTTATGATTTAAAAATGATTTACATTTGAAAAAAACTAAACTCAATACTTTAGTCTTTAATTAATAATTATTATCATTTATATGTCTTTATAACTATTTTATTATTCATTTTTATGTGTTTTACATTAACAATAATTATCATTCAAGCAACTGTAAAATGGTCATTTTTAATGGCCAAAACACGAAATCCGTAAAAAAAACTTCAACCATAAGGACTGTCGTAATGTATAAATTTAAAGGATCTAATCCATAATTTCTAGTAAACTACAGGGACTTAAATCATTGTGCTGACCTCATTGTGAGCTTATTAAGTTTCGAGGGCAAAGACTCCAGGATTTTATAATGGTTATATGAAGCATGTATCATGCTACTATTTTGCCCCTAGAGATTAGGCATCACGTTAACTAAATTTGGAGTGGTGGCTGTGGTTCAAGTTACTAACCTACGGGTGCGTGTTTTTCATGAGAATGTAGTTAGTTGTTTTATAAAGAAGCTGAGGAATTATACATCTGTAACGTGCTTGCTAAAGATAGGTTTATGATGTGGGTAGGAAATGCGAAAGATAATGATACAGATTGGTATCGAGTTTGCTGAAGAAGGCTAGAAAGAAGCATATTCAAGAATTTTTAAGCACATAAAGGTCTCAATCAAACATGCTCTTTATCATAGTGTTAGATTTTTGATCGATACCTATTTGATACACCTAAGGGAAGATTGTTAAGCTTTTTAATGCCTAAATCAAACAAGTTGATAATATGCAATATAAGTTTAAGTCTGTTAAACATTGTTACATAAGTTGTAACATGACATAATGTCAAAACTGTCCACATCAAATGAACACGTTTGACAGTTTATGTCTAATTTGTTCATGTCTGTTGGATAGGTTTGACATATTTAAGTTCTCTATTAGTTGCGAATAGAACATGTTTTTTGTGAATAAAAAAAGTCACTTTTTACTTAATTGTACATGAGAAATTACCCTAATTTAGGGCTAAACACTTATAATTTAACTATAAAAACTGTCGTGATGTGGCCCTAAATTAAGGTAATTTCTTATGTACTATTAAGTAAAAAGTGATTTTTTTAAGTCACTTTTTACTTAATAATACATGAGAAATTACCCTAATTAGGGCTAAAAACTTATAATTTAACTATAAAAACTGCCATATTTTAGCCCTAAATTAGGGTAATTTGTCATGTACTATTAAGTAAAATGTGACTTTTTTGTTATACACTTGTTAAATTGTGTTTCCAAGTTCTCATGTAATCTTTGAGCGTTGGGATCAACCTGAAGAGTAAAGACAAAATGGAAAAGCAGAACTGCCAAAACTGTTCTATTACATGAAGACAGAGAAGATATTGAAAAGGGTGAGAAACCTTTCCTTTTATAAAAAATGGCTCTACAAGGATATTAAAGTATATAAGTTGGCTTACGCCTTTGGGATAAAGCTTGAACAACAGAAAACAAAAGAACAACACAAAGATTCTACGGTATGAAGACAAAAATGCATTTTGTTAGACTTGTCTTTTTGTAGAAAACTAAATTTATATTTTATTGAGACATTGCCACTTATCTCTACATCTAATGAAGAAGTTTCATTGGAATTCAACATGAAGCCTATGTAAAGAAGATTCTAAGGAGAGAGAAAGTTGGACGTGCTGAAAGTGAATATACATGAATTCATGCGTGCACATATAACTTCAACTTGAGAGTCTAAAAGCAAGGTGTGTCCAAGGTGTTCTTAATGAGTCGGTCCTCAAAGTTATTCAGTGTGCTAAGTCTTGTATCTAAACACTTTGGTGTTAAAAGTGAGTGAATTTTAGTGAATCAAGCATTGTAACTAGTCTGAGTAAGTCTTATATTAGCAAAAGGTGTTGTTCATCTGTCAGCTTAGTTTTGGTTTTTTTCCGCAATTCAAACTTGTTTGTAAAGTTAACATACTTGTTAATATAAACATACAAACATTGAAAAAAAATTTATGTGATTTTAATTAAGTTGTATTCATCCCCGACAAAGCATAAATGAAACCGCTGATCATTTCATAAAACATATATGTTTGACCTTTCTTGATGTTTTTTTTTGGGTCAGAGCCCTCATTGTGGGGAGGGTAAAGAGCATCCAAAGCAAAGCGGCCTTTCCTTACTCTTAGGTTACTTGAATATCACTTTGGGACCAACACGAACTATTTAGGATCAAGGACTTTTCAGACTAAAGTCATGTTTGTTTACCTCTTAATGGAATCATTAAGAGGTCATTTTACCTTTGAATGACTTCTTAATGGAATTATTGTATGAGCATGGAAAAGAAGATTTATTTGTGTTTTAATAATTTGTTTTCTACATGATGAATGTATGGTTGGGGGTGTAACCATTCTACTATTTTCTCAATCTCCCTATTTATTTAATGTATGCATTTGTATCTTCTAACAGATTTTTTTTCTTAAAACATATATAATGTGACATTAAAGATGGCATGATGAAGATTTTGTTATATATGTTGTTTGTATGTGTAGGTCCCGAGAGGTTCCCAAAGTATATAGCTTTAAGCTGTAGAGGGGGGGTGTTGGGTACAATTATAAGTAGAGTTGAAAACAATATTTTGTAATAGTTCAGGGGAATTTATTGTAAATACACAATAGTTATATTGTGTATATAAATAGAAGTAGTATTTCTATTTTGGAATAGATCGGACAGAATAGAAAAGAAATCGGACAGATCTAGAGAGAGAAGAAGATTGCTGTCCAAGATAGCCAAGAACTTAATGTAATATTTTTCTCTTTAATCATTCAATAGATTGTGTTTTGATTGATAATTGTTCATATGAATTGTGTTATGTTGATGAATTGCTAGAAATATGAATTCACAATTGGTATCAGAGCCTAATATGGCTGAATTTGAGTGAATTTTGAATCTGAAATCGTTTTTTTTTTAGAACACTGTTATATTCATTTTTTTTGAAAATCCGAAAATCAATTGAGGATTTTGATTCTGTGGATGAAATGATCTGATATTTGGATCGAAGGTGCGAATTTTAAAGACGAATTCAATGATATAAGTATCAAATTTTTATTCCAAACACACAGAATTTAATTGAGAATTTTCAGATTTTTTGAAAAAGTGTGTGTTCTTGAGGTTTTTGGTCGATTTTTGGTTTTTAATCAAGAATTAGCCAAAGTGATTTCACAAAAGTTGTTTCTGCTATTAAAACGAACCTTCGAAATCAATTTGAGGTCAATTCATGGATTTTTATTGAAAAAGTTTGAATCTGATCTTGTTTTTGTTGAAAAATGATAAAACTCGGGCATAACTAAATTCATAGTGTCATTCGAGTTTTATAAAGAAGGCATTCGAGTTTTATGAAAGCTTTATTCGAGTTTTATTAAAGCTTTATTCGAGTTTTATGAAAGCTTTATTCGAGTTTTATTAAAGCTTTATTCGAGTTTTATGAAAGATTTATTCGAGTTTTATGAAGCTTATTTCGAGTTTGATAATACATTCATCGAGTTTCATGCCTTATGATTCGAGTTTTAAGCCTTAGTTATTCGAGTTTCATACTTCATTGACCGAGTTTCATAAAGCATTGACCGAGTTTCACTTCTTTGTAATTCGAGTTGA
This sequence comes from Centrapalus pauciflorus, assembly GCA_020465985.1. NCBI lineage: Eukaryota > Viridiplantae > Streptophyta > Magnoliopsida > Asterales > Asteraceae > Centrapalus > Centrapalus pauciflorus. The sequence continues at coordinate 36,336 of JAANYP010004012.1, forward strand.
TTTCCATTTCATTCGAGTTTAACATAACTTCATTCGAGTTGCATATCATATCATTCGAGTTTGATAATTCATCATTCGAGTTTGATCATTTATAGTTCGAGTTTCATCTTTCTTTGATCGAGTTTCAACCTTAATAATTCGAGTTTCATCTCATATCATTCGAGTTTCATAATTCATTATTCGAGTTTTGACTATTTGACCTTAGCTGCTTAAATTGGTCATAACTTTTGACTGGAACATCGTTAGAAGGCCTACCATACGTCAAATCGAAGCTTGAAAAGAGATCTACATTTCTAGAACCGGCGTAGCCGGTTCAGTAAATTTTCGAGGCCCAATTCCACTCCAGAAAAAAGTTACGGGCATTTTTCTACAGAAAATCTAAAATTTCAACGTCAAAAAGTCATTTCAGAGCTGATTTTTCACAAGTTATCATTTGTAGATATAATTCTCAAAGTTTTATCAGAATTCACTCATTTTTCCATAAAAGATCTTGGAAGTTCATTTTTCAGTAATTCATAATGGAATTTGAACAATTGTCAAAGTCTGAGCTGATTTTCAAACTTACTGAATCTGAAAAGATTCGTAAGAACAATTACGACATTCTCATTCAGTTAAATACTGATAAACATTTGGCGTTACGTGACGTACAAATACTGAATGAAGAAATTCAAAACTTAAAAGAAAAACAAAACTCTGAGAGTTGTGCTCATCAATTGAAAATATCTGAATTACTTAAAGAACTTGATGAGCTGAAACAAGAAAATTTTCAGAATGCAACTCAACTGAAATATCTTTTGCCTGAAAGATCTGATCTTTACAAGAAAGTTCAGGATCTTGAAGATACACTTTGTAAGACAAAACCGACTGATCAGAATTGTATTTTAAACAAAAATGAAGAAATTTTTGCTCTTCAACAAGAGTTGTCTTTAACTAAAGATTTGATTGAGAAGGAAAGACATGAGTTCTTACTTAAAGAACAAGATTTTAAATCAAAATCTGAATTGTTTGAAGATGAAAGACAAATGTTCTTAATCAAAGAACAATCTTTTAAATCTGATTACCAATCATTTGATCATGACAGAAATTCAAATTTAGTCATTATCAAAAGTTTGGAAGATCAGATACTTCATCTTACAAAACAATTACATGTGTTTACTTCATCAACTGAGTCAAAGGTTAAGACCCCTTCTTCAGTGTGTTTAAAATCCAATGTTAATCACTCTGGTTTGTCTTCTGAAAGTGAAGTGAATCTAACTAACTCTGCTAAGTTTGATTCTTCTTCAGATCTTAAACTTAAGTATCTGTTAAAGATACACAGCGGCAAAGATAAAATTATTGAACAACTTCCGGTCAAGATTTACACCGGTGAATCTTCGAAGTCAAATTTTCTTAAAGTTTCTGAAAATACTGGTCATTCTAATCAGAAAACATTTTCACAGAAAAATACCAAGTATTATCAGAAACAGGCAAGAACCGGACAGTTTTTCAAAAAGAAGAGTTCGCAAAAGTCTGATCATTCAAATTCAAGTTTCTTTAGAAATTCAGATATTCAATTTTCTCATACTCAAAGAAATTTGTTTTCTGCTTTTGAAAGAGAAGCTGATAGTTATAACTTGCAATGGGTACCTAAACCCAAGTACAAGTGGGTACCAAAACCTGTTTTGAAATGGGTACCCAAGAGCGCTAACAAGTCTGGATCCAAATCTGTTTGGATACCAAAGACATCTTAAATTTTGCAGGTTATAGGTTTCTTATCATTTCAGATAAGGACCCGTTCTTCATTTCAATAGGCTCTTGATTACATCAGATCAAGACCCGTGTTTCAAATCAAAGTGGTTTCTAGTTAATTCAGACTAGAACCCGGACTTCAATGAACCAGAGTCAATGGTTTTCAGTTACTTCAGACTGAAACCCAAGCTTATGCGACAAATGGCTTCTAATCACTTCAGATTAGAACCCGATTCTGAAAGACGAATCTTTCTGGAATTCCTGCCCTGCATTCAACTCTGATGCTGAATTGACAAATAGGGAGTTTTATTTTTATAATTTTTTGCTCTTTGTTTTATTTCTATGAGTTGACTAACTGTGTCTGCTTATTTCCAGGGGGAGTTTCAGATGCACTTTGACGATGACATTTTTCAAAACTGTGTGTGATTTTTCACGAAAATATTTGACACACACATAAAAAGAGTTTTTGAGCTGAAAAGAAATTTTTTTATGAATCTCTGAATCTATCATTGAGATTAATTGATCTAATCTCTTTGATTTTCATAATCTCATTTCTTCTGAGATTCTCTTTGTTATAACTCTTCCAATTTATACTGGATTCTCCCGTTATCTCCCAAATGCTAATTCTTTCAAGAAAATCTTATTCTTTTCATATCATATATCAGATTTTCCATTTCATTCTGATATCTCCCAAAATTATCTGCATATCATCTCCAATACCATATAAGTTGGATTTCATCATATCTCATGACGTTTCAAAGCTGAAAATCTTTCTGCTGACTCCAATTATGCACCAATCCGAGTGATAGGCATAAATATCGCTTCAATGGTCTAACCAGAACCGGAAGACCTACCCAAGGAGCAAACCATCTATAGTTTGTGTGGGTGAGGGTTCTTTAGGTTTATTAGTTGAGAAGTGTCAGTTATCACGGGATACTGACAGGGTCGAGCAGAGGTAAAATGTAAATGAGAGGGATATTAAAAGGCGATGGTGGTGCATCAGATCATGCTTTTCGTATAAAGCTGACTGAATTTAATTCTGAAAAGTGAGCCGGAGGGAGCTTAGTTGAAAAATGCTGAGAGCTGAGTGTTGAGAAAGGATTTGAAGAAAATAAAATCCTACCAACACTGTGTCTGCTGGGTAATCCACATAATCTATCAAGCCATAGGTGACTTGATATTGAAAAAGACGTAATGGACCCAGTGACGCATGCACTTAACCCCACCAACTACTCAGTTATCTCTCAAAAGATTTCTGTTTCAATAATCACGGAGATATAGCACATTTCTATCAATATATCATTTGGATATTATTGATATTGAAACAAGGAAGACAGTTGCTCCGGTCTCCAATTTCATTTGATGCACATTGTGTCTAGAGCTGATTATATACACTTTTAGGACACATCGAGTCTAACAGTCTGCGTGACTATAAACTGCTAGTCCAAAGTGACTAAGCCGGAACAAATAAGAGTGATTCTTTCATGATAAAGGATTTCACGATGACTATTTGGAAATCCTACCAGTGTTAACATCATGCCAGCGCTGAACGTAGGTCACATAGATTTTGTCTATTGTGTAAACAGGAATCCTATGTGGACCTGGATTTCACTAATGAATTTGTTTCATTTTCCTCAAGTCAAGTTGAAAAGCTTTGACTTTGTTTTGTAAAGAAAATGTATCAATTTGAGGGGGAGTGAGATAAATTTGTTTTGTATAGGGGGAGAGATATCAGTTTAAGGGGAGAAAATCAATTTGTAATAATTTCTGAGTTGTAATTGTTGTTGTATTTCTTCTACTATAATTTCATTGAATTAATGTTTCTGAAGTTTTTGCATGATGTTCATAATTTTTTATGATCATCATGAGGGGGAGAAAAGCTGAATTTCAGAAACAACTGTTGAGTAGTTTGAAATCAACTGAAGGCAATTACTACATCATCTCAAGACAATTGATCAAGGAAGAGATTTAAAAGCTATTCATGATCCAAGGGGGAGTGTGCTTACAAGAAAAGAGAAGATCAGAATAGAAGAGATGTGAAGATCAGAGTGAGACAATAAAGAAGAAGATTCAGAGATCATAGAAAAGAAGAAGATTCAAGATAAGAATTAACCTGAACAGAGTACTTTAAATGAAAAATTGTTTTCATCTCTAAGGGGGAGATTGTTGGGTACAATTATAAGTAGAGTTGAAAACAATATTTTGTAATAGTTCAGGGGAATTTATTGTAAATACACAATAGTTATATTGTGTATATAAAGAGAAGTAGTATTTCTATTTTGGAATAGATCGGACAGAATAGAAAAGAAATCGGACAGATCTAGAGAGAGAAGAAGATTGCTGTCCAAGATAGCCAAGAACTTAATGTAATATTTTTCTCTTTAATCATTCAATAGATTGTGTTTTGATTGATAATTGTTCATATGAATTGTGTTATGTTGATGAATTGCTAGAAATATGAATTCACAGGGGGTGAATACAGCTATTTACAAACTACACACTATTTTCTCAATGTTTGTATGTATTATCAACAATTTGTTAATTACAAACAAGCTTGAATGCGGAATAGTTCAAGCTGAGATGACAGATACAACAATATGTTCACTAGTCTAAGACAAACTCAAACTAGTATACAATGAATACACTCACTAAGAAGCACTCACTGTGTTTACAAGACCTAAGGGAACATCTTATGTAAAACAGCTTAGAGACACAGATACTGATTTACACAGAAGGCTTGCATGCATGAAAATCACACTTGCACGTTCACTCTTGGTTTCAGCACTTAGCTTTCTTCACACTTCTTTCTGTCCTTAGAAGCTTCCTTTTATACCCACTCAGAGGATCTAAGAGAAACATCTTCATTGGACGAAATGAAAAAGGAGAAGTCTTGTTGAAAAGACAACATAACCTTTTCTGCACTTTTCTGAAAAGCAGACTTGTCTTCACATGTGCAGAACTTTTGTCTTTTTACTTTGTCTACTGTTGCATTGCCTTTAACTAATTTAGGAATGTCAACTTTGCGTCTTTCTTCCTTGTAAAGGCCTATTTTGATATAAGAAAAAGGTCTGTCACCCTTTTTCAAATAACCTTTTGTCTTCATGTTGCAGAACAGCGTGGGCAGGTTGAGCAGTTCTGTTTTCCACTTTGTCTTCGACTTTGTAAACTGATCTTGCAGTCAAAAACAATACATGATGACTTGGAAACGTATTCCATAAAGTGTTTAGCCTGCTCACAAAGAATAGGTTCTGTTCACAAAGAACAGAACACTTGAAAAATGCCCAAGCTGCTCACCAGTGTAGAGCAGTGTAGACAGTTTATGTCCAACCTGTTCAGCAGAAAGAGCAGCTTGGACAAACTGTCTTAGTTGCAACACATGCAACATATAGAACAGCTTTAGACTGATATTGCAAATCATTTTCAGGTTTCAATAAGGCATATAACAGGCCTTAAGTTCAACCTTCAAATGCATCAACAAGTTTGATTATAAATCTCCCCCTCAGATGTAGAACAGGTTTGACTGAGGCCTTTTTGTGCCTAACAATCTCCCCCTATTTGCAATAACCAGATTAAGCTGGCCTTATCAAAAAATCACTATATATTTTTACAGTACATTTGCTGAAATAAAATTACAACATCAACATAAAGTAAAAGATCAGTTTATACACTGAATTTTGATTACATTAGAACAACACATGTTCTTACAAAAGTACAACTAATGTACTAAAGTATTTTACAACTAATGTAAAAGGAATTACAACATATGTAACATAAAGTAGAACTAATGTACATTGGACTGTTTTTGTTGGGAGCAGAAAACGGTAAGCCTGTCCAACTGATGGACAGCTTCCAATCTTCACCTGCCCAGATGACAGGTGGACTTCACTATACTGGAGGAGGATCCTGAAACATCTTTTCCAGTTCTTCCCTTGTATCCTCAAGTTCCTCAACTTCACTCCTGATAACCATGAACTTGGGATCATTGAGCTCACCTCTTTCATAGAAGCCTCTGAGCTGATCCCAGACGGCTGCTCTCCATTTGCTAGACTGCCTAAATGAAGCTGCAAGTCTTAAGGCGGCAAGTTGTCTCGGATCAACTTTGTACAGCTCTGAGGCTCTTTGGAAGCACTTCTTCTGAGTTAGTGGATCTACAAAGAATAACCCCAGCTCAGGTTCTTCAATAATCTTGCCATCCTCAAACTCTATTCCTTTAGGCAGGCTATGATCAACTCCTTTTATTTCAATGGCATAGTCGCCCTGTTCAATTAGTGTAAGGAGTAGCTCCATCTCTGTATCCTTCTTTGTTCTCCTGGCCTTTATTTTTGGATGTGTCACAAAGACACCTTCACTAACTTCCTTAGATATCTGGCCAAGATCCTTTACTCTTTCCATTAACTTCTTGACATATGCCCTGATTTCTTTAGCAGTTTCAGACTTTGATTCACTCAGGGCAACTGCCAGCTCAATCCACTCCCTGTATCCCATCTGACCTACACCAGTGTGGTCATAAGTTTCCAATTCTGGGCCTGTTGCACCCATCCTTGTTATTTTAAGCTTCCACTGACTGCCTTTCCTTGATATAGGGACAGCTTTGACAATTGCTTCCTTGGCTAGCCTTCTTTCAGCAACATCATGAAACTTTTTCTTAGCCAAGTTGTCAAAGTGGTATTGAGCTCTTGCATGGGGTACTGTTGATTTGGTCACAGAGACCTGAGTACCTTTCTCTACTTCCTTCTCTTTCTCCCCTGCTGATTTTCTGGCAGCTTCCATTATTTTCTTTTGCACCTCCAAGGTAGACATTTTAATTTTCTTTGCTTCTTGGAGTGCAAAGGATTTAGCAGCTTTAGCAGATTCTTCTTCTTTTCTTAATTCCTCCAGAGCTTGAAGCTGTTCTTCTCTAAACTCAAAGTACTTGTGCATAGGTAGACCCATCTCTTTAGCCCTGGCCTTGTGAAATTGAATTTCTGCCTGTTTCTGCTGTATGGGATCATCGGCTGCCTTTTCTTTTCCTTTAGCTGCTGCTGTAGTGACAGCAGCCTCAGGAATTTCCTCTTCTTCTTCTTCTTCTTCTTCAGTTAGAATTAAGTGCCTCCTTTTACTGCTAGGCCTGTCCTCAGGAATGACTTCCTCCCCCTTAGACTGAGCAGGGTTTGGAGAGACAGCCTGAGTAGGCATAGCAGCTTGAGAGGCACCTTCAGCTGTACCTGTTTTAAAGACATCTGCTGGCTGACCAGTGTGAGTTGCAGACACTGATATCTCCTTAGGAGAAGAAGTTTTCTCCCCCTTAGACTTAGTCTTCGAGGCAGATGACTTCTCCCCCTTTGAAGGAGATGAAGCAGCGACTTCAACACCTGGTCTGCCTGAAGACACAAAGTCAGCAGGCTTGCCAGCAGGTTTAGCAGAAGGTTTAGGACCAACAAGGGTAGTCACTAAGTAAGGCAAGTTATCCTTCACCTCAGTAAGCTGGGAAATACAGGTCTGAAGAGAATTGGAGTGGGAATCAGCAAGGGATGTGAGCTTAACAATGTTTTCCCTGTCAGACGCTTTGAACAGCAGAGTTTGCAGTTGTGCAAGATGAAGTTCTAGAGAATCTTGCACATCAGCAAGATCTGATGACACAGAGTTTGATAGGGAGCCAATTAGAGTTTGTAAGCTAGCCAGAGTGGCTGGAAGGGTAGAATTGCAAGAAGTGAGAAGTGATGACAGCTGTTGAGAAATAGCTGTCATTGAGAACACAGAGTCCTGCTGAAAGGAAAGAATAGAGGAAAGGGAGGTGGACACAGTTTGCAGCTGAGCAGTGAGTGCTAACAGCTGTGGAGATTGATCAGGCTGTGGAGTGGTAGGGAAAGAGGCCTTGAACGAATCAAAGAACCCCTGAAGTTGTGCAGACACAGAGTCTGATATGATGGAGGGTAGAGAGTTCATGGTGTTTTCCAAAGAACCAACTTTGTTGGTCAGCAAAGAAAGCTGATCCTTCAAAGGCAGGTCTTTGGGAGATGGAGGTGTATGGGTAGATTGTTTTGAGTGGGTAGATGGAGAAGATGATGATGAAGCTGGTGTTTGAGGATGTGATGGAGAGGGAAGAGGGACTTTGGACAGAAGCTCCATAGCCTGGGCAAAAGTAAGATGACCCAGTTGGAGGGATCAAGGGGTCCTTCAGCAGCGGCTGTAGCTGCATCACTAGGAGAAGGGGATGATGTTTGGGGCCTTTCAGATGCTGCTTGTGTTGCAGCACCCTCATGAAGACCAGTGGTGGTTCCCTCTGCAGTGCCTTGGTCTAAAGGCACCTCATCATTGGGAGATGGGATATGCATTTCAACATCAGCAGTGGTGAAACCTGCTGATGGAATTTGCATGAAGGGAGCAGCCTCACCAGAGGGATGGTATGATCCCTGAGGTTCATCAGCTTGGGTTGTTGGTCCCTCAGCAGCTGTTTGGTGTAGAACAGTTGTATCATGGGGAGCAGAAGTTTGAGGCTGAGCTGCTGATTGGTCTATATCAGCAGCGTGGACACCTCGTGCAGACTCAAGGTGTGAGGAGATATGAGTGGGGGACATTGTGGACACAGTATGGAGTGGAGAGGACTCCTGTCTTTCAATATCCTCAGCCTGTTGGAAGGCTGGGATAGTTGATGTGGGTATCTCCGTTTGTACAACTGGTTCCTGTTGGGAGGAACCAGAGGGTCTAGGCTGACTCTGGGTAGACTCAGATTGGAGTGAAGCAGACTCCAAATGAGCTGAACCTGCTCCCAAAATAGGAGAGGCAGCTGGGGTTGCTTCTTTTTCAACTGAACCCTGTTGAGAGGGAACAGAGGAGGTGGTTTTGTAGGCTGATTTCTTTTTGGAAATTGATTTTCTGTGATAGAGAATGGATGGAGTGGGAGATTGTGGAGAGGGGAGAGGATCTGTTTGGACAGGGTGTGAGACTGGGTCAGGAACAGTGGGGCTGGCCTGTTCCATAGTCTCTTGTGCCACAGAGGCTAAAGGTACAGACTCAGGCTGAGCTGATTTGACCTTCTTTTGCACAGGCCCAGCTTCAGTAGTTGTCAGGGTCCTTTTTACAAGTTTGGACCTGGCTTTGGATTTTCTTGCAGGAGCAACAGCTTCTGGATCCACCCTCACAGCAGAGGGTCCTTCCACCAAACCTAACAACCTCCTCATTAGTGTGGATAGAGGAGGCTCATTTTGGAGTACAGAAGTATAGAAAACTCTATTCCCTATGACAGGGAATGTAGCAGACTTAAGTAAAGGCTGAGAGTTGTATAGTTGCTCACCACAAACATGTCTGAAAATGAGGCTCAGAAACCTGGGATAACGTACAGCAGCTGGTCTTGACTCTTGCTGCACCAGGTTTCTCAAGTTCACAAAGCACATCACCACTGAGGCGAATAGAAAGCTATAGGTAGGAGAGAGGTCCTTCCTAAACAGTGTTGCTCCAAGTTTGGGTTCTGCTACACCACAGAAGCGTAGCAGATTGCCCATTTGTGCATCCTCAGCTTGGGGCTTGTCATAGGTCTCAGCAATTGGTAGATGTAACACCTCTCTGAGCAGATCAGAACTAATCTCAATGGTCTGAGTCCCATTGAGGATAGTACCCATGATGACCTTGGTGTTGGGGTTGTAGGCACAGGTGTACCAGAACTCATACACCATCTCCTGGTACAGGACACCAGGAGTTGCAGTCATGGCATAGTTCAACGGATGAACTTGCAGAAACTCCACTATTTGATCGTAACCTTTCCCCACATAGTTTTTGGGGATAGTAAGGTTTGCAACGTAGTTTGTGGGTTTGATGGTCAGCATTGTGGTGACTGATGAGTGTTTGACAACATCATCACCAACGAACACTGGAAGAAAGGGATTAGGTCTGTGAGCCATTTGGGAATTTTAGAGGTTTGAAGAAGCAGGAGACACTTAGTCGATTTTTAGGGTTCTTGAGGATTTCTGGAAATGATGAGGAAGACGAAGATGAAACAGTGGTTTGGTATTTATAGGATTTGAATGTGAGTGTGTATGAGAGAGAAGGTTTGAGCGGTTCGATTTGAAATGTTAGTTAACGGAAAACGGAACGGTTGTCCATGTCAGAAACATTTGTCAGACCACTTGACCTTTTTAATCACTAACACACGTAACCCACATTATCCACAGTTATTAAGTTAAATAAAACATAAATTAAGTAACTTAAGTTTGAAGAAAGGTAATTAAAACTGTTGGTCCAAGCTGTTCAGTCTTCAAGCTGTTCATTCCTCAAACTGTGCCTTCAGCCTGCTCTCTTTTGTAAGAGCAGGTTGTGTTCAATAGTTGAACAGGTTACAAGACAATGGCTTGTAAGACAGTGTGAAGAAGTGAACAGGGTGAAGATTGGACCACCAGAGCAGGCTGGACAAATAAACTGATTTTGTTCAGCCTGTTGTATGCTCAAGCTGTTCAAGTTTTTCAGACAAATGACTAAGTACAGAACATGTATAACCTGTTCTGCCTAAGCTGTTCAGAGAAACTTGAGCAGTGTGAAACACACAAATTCTTAGACCTTTGAGAAACACTTAGTCACTCTTGTTTAACATGCCCAGCTTGCTGACAAGGTAATTAAACCTTGTTTCATCCAGAGGTTTGGTGAAAATGTCTGCAAGCTGTTCATTTGTGGAAATAAAACTTACCTCCACATTACCTTTCTGAATGTGATCTCTGATGAAGTGATGTCTGACTTCAATATGCTTTGTTCTTGAATGAAATACTGGATTGTTGGAGATGGCTATGGCACTTGTATTATCACACAGAATAGGAGTTTTCCTATACACAAGGCCATAGTCTTCAAGCTGATGCTGCATCCACAGAATCTGCCCACAGCAGCTTCCAGCAGCAATGTACTCAGCTTCAGCAGTAGAAGTGGACACTGAGTTCTGCTTCTTGCTACTCCAACTGATCAACTTTCCACCAAGGAGTTGACATCCACCTGTTGTGTTTTTCCTATCTAACCTGCAGCCTGCAAAATCAGAATCTGAATAGCCTGTTAGTTCAAGGCTTGAGTCTTTGGGATACCAAAGACCTAAACCTGGTGTACCCTTCAGGTATCTGAAGATTCTTTTAACAGCAGCTAGATGAGATTCCTTTGGATCAGCTTGAAACCTTGCACACAGACAGGTGGCAAACATAATATCAGGTCTACTAGCAGTTAAGTATAGCAAGCTCCCAATCATTCCTCTGTAAGCTGTTACTGAAACAGCTTTGCCACTGGCATCAGCATCCAATTTTACATTGGTTGCCATTGGGGTTTGTCAGGATCTAAAACTGAATAACCAAGATTAACTGATTTGAAATTTATCAGAGTATAAATCAATAATCTTGCTTTGAATCAAAGTTTAATTAAGAAGTTTGCGGAATAACACTTAATTATTTTGACAAAAAAACTTTCAGAACCAATGAAGCCTAAAACATAAGAAGTAATCAAGACTGTTTGTATTGCTGAATTCAATGATTACAATCACCTCTAATCTGTTTGATTAGACGAAGAACACAGACTGTTCTTAGGGTTTTACAACCTTAGAAGCTTATGAAAACTTAATCAACAAAGCAATTACAGACTCAAAAAATATGCAGAAAACTTCTATGAACTTCTATACAATAGAAAAACTATTCTGTCTATTTATATTGCTTTTTGGACTTGTTTCCTTGAAGGACTATGACTTCTCTGATAGTAGATATGTTGGAATCTTCGTGTAGATATCTTTCCTGAAAATCAGCACTTTCTGTTTATGAAACTGTTGAGCAGCTTGAATCTCTTGACAGCATGAACTGAGCAGCTTGAGTTGTTTTGCTCTGGCAGCTTGAACTTTTACACTGGCAGCTCGAGTTTCTTCAACTAGCAGCATGAACTTTGTATTTACATGAGAAATCTACTAACAGTCTGAGAAGTCTAACTAACAGCTTGAATGTACTTAAACTATTTCCCAACAATCTCCCCCTAACTTAAATTCTTTACACAAGACTTTAAGTTCTATACAAGAATTGGAAATGAATAAGTAAACTGTTATTTGCAAACCAAGGCTTTCAAAAACTTACAACTGTGCAAGTTTCTGATCTACAGCCTTCAAAAATTCTTTCTTCATCTCATCTCTATCACAAGATATTCCGACAGACTTCATCTGGAGTAGTATATTCTTTGGAAGATCATAGAATTCAAGATTAAAGAACATACCAGATCCATCTGTGAATTTGATTCTGTAAGTCCTGGATTTGACAAAAATATTAACTTCCTTGATTTTCAATCCCTTCTTGTTGGCATCCTCTACATCTTTTCTAATAAATTCAGGATCAACAATGGACTTCAGATCTCTGATGACTTGTTTCACTTGTGGTAGAGAAGATCTAACTTGTGATACAGACCCAATGTTGTGCATTATGATAAGCTCATCTCTGGTCATCTTCTGAACCATTTGCCAAAATGTATCATATTCTTCTTCAGGACCAGACTCTCTTCTTATCACAAACTTAATTCTCAAGTCACGGTCATCCAGTGACTTAGCAAACCAGTAGTTAATTTGAGGCTTTGTAAAATCATGTTGATTAATCAACTTCTCTATCTCCATGGCCTTTTGTAGTTGTTGCTCAAAGAGCACCCTTTTAACCGATGAAGGAATAGAAAGAGCAGCTTGATTAGTGGGAACAGCTGTACTGGCAGCAGCTTGAATATGAACTTGTAGTAGGTTGAGCTGGTTCTTGTGATGATTGGACTTCTTGGGAGGTTTTTGTTTTTTTTCTTTTCTCCATTTCTTTATCATGTATTTCCTGCAGCCTTTCAGTAGTCATGGACTGAGCCATTTTCTTTGGAATACCTGCTGCAAAAGCAAAATTGATTAAGAATCTTCTGTGCTCAGCCTTGGTGTGCCCTGTTGGCATCTTTATCTTCTTTTCACCTTGTTTGCCCACAAACCCCTTTAGGTAATCACCTAATGTCTTATCATCATCTATTCGGGGCTGGGCTTGCTGATCTAATTCTTTATCCTGTTCTTCTGCTAACCTTTTGGCAACTTCAGCATCAAAGGCAATCTGGGCTTCTTTGGAGGAAATTTGTGCTTTGGAGATTCAATAAGAATGCCCTTGCCTTTGTCTTTTGCAGCAGAAGATGTAGCTTGAACTGTACTGGATGGAGCTTGAACCCTTTCCTTTATAACAACTCCAGTTGCTTTTGAGGCAGCAGCTTGAGTTTCTAGGCTAACAGCTTGAGAAGCTGTTGGGACTGCTAGCCTAGAAACTGGGACTGTTGGTGCTACTTGGACTGTTGTTGTTGTTGGAGCTGCTTGGACTGATGTAGGAACCTCCTGATTCTCCCCCTTTTTGGAAGCATTGGTTTGGTCAGAAGGACCTACAACCTTTGCCCCTTGGGTTTGAATCAAACGCTCTAATTGAATGAGCTTATTTCCACAAAGGGTAAACCCCTTATGAAGATAATCCATCCTCTGATTTTGAGCCATTTCTGATTGCTTTAGGGCCATTATTTGTGCACCCTGTGCAGCAATGATGGACATTTGGTATTCCAACATAGCTACAACAGGTTTCAGCTTGGGATCCGTCAAAAGCATGAGTTGCAGACTAGTCTCAAGATCAGAAAACACCTGTGGTGCTTGTGATCTATCACTAACATTAATACCAAACGTAGAAACCTCTGGGCCCCTCTGTTCTTGGTTCTGGGGACTTCCAGCTTGTGTTTTCACACTTGCTGTTGCCATGGGCGTGGTCTTTGCTATGTTGGCACTGTCCTGTGCCTCTTGTGCAGAGACATCAGTAGTGCCAGCCACAGAACCCATATGAACCATCTCTGAAGAGATGTTCACCTCCTGAGTGAGGATGGGAGTTTCCTCTAGTGGTTCCCTTTGGATATGCTGTGCAGGAGTATCCTCCTGCACAGGGATATATGGCTCTTGCTGCTGGGAGGTGGAGGAAGGAGCTCCTGGTTCCCTTTTTCTTTTGTATATATTTCTGAGTGGGCGTGTTGGCTGTACAAAAGGATCAGAGGGAGTTTGTGTATCATGAGGAGTGGGTTGGGGTCCTGGGGGTGAAGCAGGAATGTTGGGCTGTGTCTGCTCAGGACCCTCTCCTCTGTTTCTTGGAATGATGTTCACCATTGCAGAGGGCAATGGAACATCTACACTGACAAAATTGGCACTTGGCTTTAGAAGCCTTTTGATAGAAGATAGTGAGTGCCTATGGGAAATATGTATCCTCTTATGTAAATGAGAAGTAGTGCAGGTGTGTGCAATGATTTCTGCCAAAAATCTTGGATACATTAAAAACTTCCCATTCTTTAGGGAATGATGCCTTAACATCCCCTGAAAAATCATGTTTGAAAAATTGAACCGTTGGCCTGTTGAAAAGCACACTAAGGCAGTGGCTGTGAAGACCACCCCTTACGGGGCAGTTCTCACCAGTCTAGGTCCCACATCATGCAATACGATATCAATCAAACTAAGATAGAGTAATTATAATGCAGAAAATTAAATTACAGTACAAGCTATTAAGATTTAAGTTTAATACAGCTACGGTTTTCAAATTAAACTTATAAAGGGCACAAGTCTAATCTAGTTCATGTCATCAGATAATCAATTCAATCTACCCATACCACCACAGTTTCATCTGCCAATCAGTACCGAAATATTTTGTTGAGTAGTGGTCAATGAAAACTTCGACTTGATTCTTTGTAGACCTAAGAACTAGGTCCAGCAGGTAACTTTCCTTTGCTTTTACCTGTAAAATTATAATGCAACATCTGTAAGCAAAGCTTAGTGAGTTTATAGATTTTCAATATTAACATGCGTGTCAAGCGGAGTCATAAATCTAAGCGTGATAAGTCTTGGCTGCCGCTACAGCCCTCATCATGATTGAGATATAGTATCTTAAGATCGGATGATGTTCAAACCACACTCACGCTTATTTCGTGGGGATCAGCCACATACTGGGCTAGCTACCAGTAGGTCAACATGGCCGAACATCGGAGGTCATTACCAAGTTCGTGAGAACTGGTGGAATAGCCGGGTCTAGAACAATAGACCATTAGGGGCTAGTCAAGCTGAATAAATCTTATCAAGTCTGATCAATGAAGTAAGCATAAGTCTTAGAAGTCATGATAGCAACGAATCATGAAGCAAAGTCTGAAGCGCTAATAAATGCAATATGAAATGATAAGCAAATAGCTATCATGATTCACTGGGCAACACCCATCCATGATGTGCACAGGTCTCAATCCAGCTGATAAATGAATGTCAAATAATGTAACAGCATCAATATATCTCAAACGGATCTTTGCATGTTCAATTTGAATATCTATAACTCACAGTTTGGGTCTTGGTCAAACAGATATATGAATCTGCCACCTGAGTTATCTCAGGATTTTGTCAATCTGTTCTCTGTCAAATCAAGTCTCTGACCCGCTTTAAATCTTTTAAAATCTTTGTCCAAATGTTCAGAATTTCACTGAACCTGTCCAGAATTATCATATCATACCATATCAATATCATATCTTTATCATCATTTCTTTAGTCGTTAAAATCTTTATTTTATCTGATTCTGATAACTTGTTCGTTCATAACTCATTCTTTGTCTTATTAATATTCTCAAAAAGTCGATACACATATATATATATATAAAATTTGTGAGTTTTATCATAACCATATTATATTTTTAATTATAATAGGTTGTTTAATAACTTAATCTGATTAGAAATTAATCTTATACTTGAAACAAGAACCAAATTCGAATTTAGATGGACAGATTCGAACTAGTACCATTCGAATCTAATTGATTAGATTCGAAATTTACATCACCTTGAACCCATACTCATAGACTCGAAGCATGCATATAGACTCGAAGCATGCATATAGACTCGAATTAAAGACTTAGACTCGATGCACATTCCTAGATTCGAACACATAGATTCGAACATACATAGCCTCGAATCTAGGTGACTAGATTCGAACCATACACAAAATTCGAATCTAATTAGGTATTTTCGAATCTAACTCCATTTCGAGTCTGTTCTATGCATTTTCGAATCTGATCATAACATCCTCGAATCTGATCATATTTGCAACTCTAAAACTTGAATTTCTAAGGCATAAATCACATATATAATCAATATTAAGCCTATGTTCGATTATCTTACACTTATTCTAGTTAATTTTGATAAAAATGACTTTAGATTTCATAAAACTTTATAGATTCGAGAATACCATATATATATAAAACGGAAATATATATAAACTTACCTCAATTCGTCTGAATTCACGCAGGAACTAGTATATTCGCGTAGTATTCGCCGAGATCTTCCTAACGATATATATTTCTTGATAATCGGACGGTCGGTTTAGGAGAATTTCTAGAGAGAAGGTAGAGAGAGAAAGCTAGAGAGAGAGTTTAGAGAGAGAGAGTTAGAGAGAGAGAGCAAATTCTGATTTTGAATCTAATTTCTCGTTTATATACGTCGTCTAGTTATATTTGCTAGCTAACTCACTTTCATTGTTGCATATTATATCTCTTTTATTTAATTCCCTTAATAGTTTATTAATTCATAAATATTTATATAATTTAATAAATATTTCATCACTTAATTAAATTATAATTCAAATAATGTAACTTTATTACATTATCGGTTCAAAATATTACTGAATTTACGACTAGATCAAAATTAGGTTGTTACAGAATGGGCTCCACCACGCACAAACTTCGTCCCCGAAGTTAGCTAGATTCGAACAGACCGGGATATGTAGCTTTCATAACATCTCTCGATTCCCAAGACTGATGCGAACCTCTGTGGTGTTTCCACTGGACGAGCACCATCTGTATCTCTTTATTCCGAAGCTTTTTGGTCTTCGAGTCCAGAATACGTTCTGGCTCTTCAACCACGCGAAGCTTCTCATCAATCTGCAGGTTAACATGTGGTATCTGAACTTCCCTTTCGTCAGCTAAACTCTTTCTCAGGTGACTGACATGAAATACAGGATGTATTCCAGCTAAGTCAGCCGGTAGTTCAAGACGATAAGATTGATTTCCAATCTTTTCCACAATCTTGAACGGACCGATAAATCTTGGAGCTAGCTTGTTTCTCTTTATGAATCTTACCACATTCTTCATTGGGGATAACTTCAACATCACCCAATCGTTAACTGCAAAACTTATTGATCTATGCCGGTTGTCATAATATGACTTCTGCCTGCTCTGAGCTTCAAGAATATTTCTTCTAACCAGTTGAATCTTTTCGTGAGTCAACTGTAGAAGGGCAGGTCCTGCTATTGGCGATTCACCTGTTTCACGCCAACAGGTGGGAGTTCTGCATTTTCTTCCGTATAGAGCCTCAAAAGGAGCCACCTTGATTGTTGAATGATAACTGTTGTTATATGAGAATTCGACCAACGGCAAGTGGTCATCCCAGTTACCACCTAGATCAAGAATGCAGGCACGAAGCATATCTTCGAGAGTTAGGATAGTACGCTCACTTTGGCCATCTGCATTTGGATGATAAGCAGTACTCATAGAAATCCGAGTACCCATCCCTTCTTGTAATGCTTGCCAGAATCTGGATGTGAAGCGACTATCACGATCAGAAACGATAGACTTTGGCACACCGTGACGAGAAATAATTTCAGAGATATACAGCTGTGCCAATCTATCGAGAGAATATGTTTCTTTTATCGGAATGAAATGTGCTGATTTCGTTAATCGGTCAACGACTACCCAGATGGAGTCGTGCTGTCTTTTGGTCTTTGGCAGCTTCGTAATGAAGTCCATTGTTATATGCTCCCACTTCCATTCAGGAACTGGCAGTGGTTGCATATCCCCGAAGGGTTTCTGGTGTTCTGCCTTAACCATCTGACATACTCTGCAGCTTTCAACACATTTACCGATGTCTTTCTTCATTCCTGGCCACCAATAGTCAGCTTTCAGATCAAAGTACATCTTTGAGCTGCCAGGATGAACAGATAATTTGGACTTGTGAGCTTCAGATAGAAGAGTGCTGCGAATTGAACCATACTTAGGAACCCAGATTCGGTTTCCCTTGAAGACAGTGAAGTCCCAAATGGTTCAGAGTCAGAAATTGTAGTTGCCCTTTTAGATTTTCAGAATCTATGTTCTCTTCTTTCAGCGCTTCAGTTTGAGCAATTCTGATGTCTTCAATAAGATCAGAAGAGAATATTACAGGAGTTAGAGCATAACAGCACTTTTCTGGATATACTTTTCTACTCAACGCATCCGCGACAACATTTGCTTTGCCGGGATGATATAAGATCTCGCAATCATAATCCTTGATAAGTTCCAAGGATCGACGCTGTTTCATGTTCAGATCTTTTTGAGTGAAAAGATATTTGAGACTCTTATGATCGGTGTAGAGCTGACATCGAGTCCCATATAGATAGTGACGCCAGATTTTTAAAGCAAAGGTAACGGCAGCCAACTCAAGATCATGAGTTGGTGCACTTTTCTCGTAGTCTTTTAATTGCCTTGAAGCATAGGCAATTACTTTTCCCCTTTGCATCAGAACACATCCTAAGCCAGTACCAGAGGCATCGCTATAGACAACGAAATCATCATTACCTTCTGGCAAGGCTAGGATCGGCGCTTGAATCAACTTTTGCTTCAGAATATCGAATGCCTCTTGCTGTTTATCGGTCCAAACGAAAGGAGTATTCTTTCGTGTTAACATTGTAAGCGGCACAGCAATCTTTGAGAAGTCCTTTATGAATCGCCGATAATAACCGGCCAATCCAAGGAAACTTCTTATTTCTGAGGCATTGCGAGGTGTTTGCCACTTCTGAACAGCCTCGACTTTTGAAGGATCAACGGAAATTCCTTCGCCAGAAACAACATGGCCAAGGAACTGGATCTATAAGAATTAAGATAGAATTTCAAATTCTGAGATGAATCATAGAATAGTTAAGGAAACAGCTCAAGACTTATATAATAGAAATTATACCTGTCTGAGCCAAAATTCGCACTTAGAGAATTTTGCGTAGAGTTTTTCTTTTCTTAATAACTCTAGCAATTGCCGCAGATGAATAGAATGATCAGCCTCCGTTTTGGAGTAAATCAGAATATCGTCTATGAACACGATAACTGATTTATCCAACATTGGTCTGCACACACGGTTCATGAGGTCCATGAACGCCGCTGGTGCATTTGTCAAGCCGAACGGCATCACGAGAAATTCGTAATGACCGTATCTTGTACGGAAGGCTGTCTTTGGAATATCTTCTTCTCTGACTTTTAACTGATGATACCCAGAACGGAGATCTATTTTTGAAAAGTAACTGGCTCCTTGTAACTGATCAAACAGATCATCGATTCTGGGCAGAGGATACTTATTCTTTATTGTAACCTTGTTCAACTCGCGGTAATCGATGCACATACGGAAAGTTCCGTCTTTCTTTTTAACAAATAGTACTGGTGCACCCCACGGAGAAGAACTCGGTCGGATAAACCCCTTCTCCAACAGCTCTTGCAGTTGCTTTGACATTTCCTGCATTTCTGCAGGTGCAAGTCTGTAAGGAGCTTTGGCAATAGGAGCCGCACCAGGAACCAAGTCAATACTAAACTCGACTTGACGTTCCGGTGGCACTCCGGAAATATCGTCAGGAAATACGTCTGGGAACTCACAGACGATAGGAATGTCAGATAATGATTTCTTTTGGGCTTCAGAGATAGATTCCGATGCGACATAGCATACGTAGGATTCATGACCCTTAGATAAATACTTATGCGCTTTTTCAACAGATATGAAGCAGTGTGCACCTTTCCGCTTCTCGCCCTTGATCTCTAATACTCGGCCGTCTGAAGATTTGATTCTAATGATTCGCCGATTGCAGATAATTGTAGCCTCATTGTTCATTAGCCAGTCCATGCCGATGATGACATCGAACTCTTTCAACGGTATCGGGATGAGGTCAAGATTGAATACAATATTATCGACTAGTAGTGTGCAGTTTCGATAAACAGAATCAGCCATAACATAGCTGTTACTGGCTGTCTCAATGTCAAGTATAACAGGAAGCTTCGATGGGGACTTAGATAATCTCGATGCAAAAGAAGTCGATATGAAGGAACGACTAGCGCCAGAATCAAATAACACACGAGCAGGTATCGTATTTAACAGAAACGTACCGGTGACTACGTCAGGTGTTTCTCTCGCCTCTTCAGCCGTTATTTGGAACGCACGTGTCCTTGCAGTTGGTGTTGCAGCAGAACTTTTAACTGTCGACCCTCCAGCTGATGACTGTGACTGATAACGTGGTCCGCTACGACACTGATACATGAAGTGCCCTCTCTTACCGCATTTCGCACATCCACGTCCCTGCTGTGGACATTCTTCACTACTATGTCCGATCATGTTGCACGCGAAGCAAGTAACGTCTTCTGGGTTACATAGTCCCATGTGTGATCTTCGGCATCGCTTACAGAATCGTGGCTCGTTCGTGAGGGAGTAGGCTTGCGCTTTCGGTTGTGAACTATACTGATGGGATTGCTGAGATTGTGTCTGAGACTTATTTGGCCTAAAGAATCTGCCAAATCGCTGTTTCTTTGGGGGAGACGGATTCATTGGGTTAGTAGACGGAGCATAAAGCTGATCGCCGTATTCTAAATATCCCCTCTCGATCTGTCTGGCTGCTTCGACCATTTCCAAGTAACTCTTATACTTTATTGCGCTCATCGGATGACGATATCTGGGATTGAGTCCTACTCGGAACCTATTCATTTTCCTTTCCTCGGTAGCAACTTGGTATGAAGAATAAACGCATAATCGCGAAAACTCGTGCTCGTATTCGTCGACTGTCTTCGTTCCCTGAGTCAGCTGCATTAGTTGTACTTCCATTTTATCTCGCTGGTCGACCGGGCAGTATTTCGCATTGAACATATCAAGAAACTGCTCCCATTCTAACGTCTGAATGACTTCCTCCCCGTATATGCTTCGCTGTGTCTTCCACCATGCACGAGCAGCTCCAACAAACAACGCAGACGCGTAGCTCACTTTCTTAGAATCTAAACAGTCAGAGATTCTAAAAATTTCTTCCGTATGACTGATCCAATCCATTGCCTGAATCGGATCAACTGTACCCTCGAAGTTCAGGGCACCGCTCGCTTTAAAATCTTTAAATTTGCAGCCTTTTGGCTGAGCTATTTGGGTTTCTGGATTTGAATTATCAGAATCAGATTCTTCATTCTGGACTTGCTTATCTTTTCGCTTATTTTTCTTATCGTTACGTCTTTTAGCTTCGGCCTCATCTCTGGCCTGAAACTGTTCTTGCATAATCTTATTTTGTTGTTCTGAGTGTTGTGCTAGTAATTGTTGCATCATCTCAAACATTTGTTGTGGGGTCATGTTGCTTGGTATGTCACCTGATCCTGATCCTGACATCTTAGCTGAAAATTAAATCAATTAACTATCAGTTTATAGACTTAGATCTATGTACCCTTTTTCCCATCCTAATAGTCTGTACATCCTATCTCAGTTCAAACCACCTAAATGATTGATACATATGTATTGCTTCAGTTTGAGATCAAGTATACTTACGTAATACTTGATTCACTCATACTAGTGCTCTGATACCATCCTGTGAAGACCACCCCTTACGGGGCAGTTCTCACCAGTCTAGGTCCCACATCATGCAATACGATATCAATCAAACTAAGATAGAGTAATTATAATGCGGAAAATTAAATTACAGTACAAGCTATTAAGATTTAAGTTTAATACAGCTACGGTTTTCAAATTAAACTTATAAAGGGCACAAGTCTAATCTAGTTCATGTCATCAGATAATCAATTCAATCTACCCATACCACCACAGTTTCATCTGCCAATCAGTACCGAAATATTTTGTTGAGTAGTGGTCAATGAAAACTTCGACTTGATTCTTTGTAGACCTAAGAACTAGGTCCAGCAGGTAACTTTCCTTTGCTTTTACCTGTAAAATTATAATGCAACATCTGTAAGCAAAGCTTAGTGAGTTTATAGATTTTCAATATTAACATGCGTGTCAAGTGGAGTCATAAATCTAAGCGTGATAAGTCTTGGCTGCCGGTACAGCCCTCATCATGATTGAGATATAGTATCTTAAGATCGGATGATGTTCAAACCACACTCACGCTTATTTCGTGGGGATCAGCCACATACTGGGCTAGCTACCAGTAGGTCAACATGGCCGAACATCGGAGGTCATTACCAAGTTCGTGAGAACTGGTGGAATAGCCGGGTCTAGAACAATAGACCATTAGGGGCTAGTCAAGCTGAATAAATCTTATCAAGTCTGATCAATGAAGTAAGCATAAGTCTTAGAAGTCATGATAGCAACGAATCATGAAGCAAAGTCTGAAGCGCTAATAAATGCAATATGAAATGATAAGCAAATAGCTATCATGATTCACTGGGCAACACCCATCCATGATGTGCACAGGTCTCAATCCAGCTGATAAATGAATGTCAAATAATGTAACAGCATCAATATATCTCAAACGGATCTTTGCATGTTCAATTTGAATATCTATAACTCACAGTTTGGGTCTTGGTCAAACAGATATATGAATCTGCCACCTGAGTTATCTCAGGATTTTGTCAATCTGTTCTCTGTCAAATCAAGTCTCTGACCCGCTTTAAATCTTTTAAAATCTTTGTCCAAATGTTCAGAATTTCACTGAACCTGTCCAGAATTATCATATCATACCATATCAATATCATATCTTTATCATCATTTCTTTAGTCGTTAAAATCTTTATTTTATCTGATTCTGATAACTTGTTCGTTCATAACTCATTCTTTGTCTTATTAATATTCTCAAAAAGTCGATACACATATATATATATATAAAATTTGTGAGTTTTATCATAACCATATTATATTTTTAATTATAATAGGTTGTTTAATAACTTAATCTGATTAGAAATTAATCTTATACTTGAAACAAGAACCAAATTCGAATTTAGATGGACAGATTCGAACTAGTACCATTCGAATCTAATTGATTAGATTCGAAATTTACATCACCTTGAACCCATACTCATAGACTCGAAGCATGCATATAGACTCGAAGCATGCATATAGACTCGAATTAAAGACTTAGACTCGATGCACATTCCTAGATTCGAACACATAGATTCGAACATACATAGCCTCGAATCTAGGTGACTAGATTCGAACCATACACAAAATTCGAATCTAATTAGGTATTTTCGAATCTAACTCCATTTCGAGTCTGTTCTATGCATTTTCGAATCTGATCATAACATCCTCGAATCTGATCATATTTGCAACTCTAAAACTTGAATTTCTAAGGCATAAATCACATATATAATCAATATTAAGCCTATGTTCGATTATCTTACACTTATTCTAGTTAATTTTGATAAAAATGACTTTAGATTTCATAAAACTTTATAGATTCGAGAATACCATATATATATAAAACGGAAATATATATAAACTTACCTCAATTCGTCTGAATTCACGCAGGAACTAGTATATTCGCGTAGTATTCGCCGAGATCTTCCTAACGATATATATTTCTTGATAATCGGACGGTCGGTTTAGGAGAATTTCTAGAGAGAAGGTAGAGAGAGAAAGCTAGAGAGAGAGTTTAGAGAGAGAGAGTTAGAGAGAGAGAGCAAATTCTGATTTTGAATCTAATTTCTCGTTTATATACGTCGTCTAGTTATATTTGCTAGCTAACTCACTTTCATTGTTGCATATTATATCTCTTTTATTTAATTCCCTTAATAGTTTATTAATTCATAAATATAAATATTTATATAATTTAATAAATATTTCATCACTTAATTAAATTATAATTCAAATAATGTAACTTTATTACATTATCGGTTCAAAATATTACTGAATTTACGACTAGATCAAAATTAGGTTGTTACAGTGGCAATGTTAGAAGAAAATTCTGACCAACCAGTTCTTTTGGGGCTCATACACTGCTGAATAATATGTACAAGAAATTTCCATTTAGGAGAAAAATGGGCTTTTAAGAAAGTAAAAGAATCAGCAGGGCCCCTATAACCAATCTTTTGAAGACCAAAATGTAAAGCTTGAAGGGATAGGTCTGTTATACCTGAGGCATCTTGAAGATGCAAATGGTGCCGAATGGATTCCTCAGTGATGGTGATGGGAGTGCCATCAATTTTGGATAGAAGGGTAGGCACTCCATTGATGGTTTTAACAGATGCATGGTTCCAAAACTGTTCTATATGGGAGATGTATATAGTGGGGTTTATGGTTAGGGCATAATGAATATGGGAGTGCCTGAGGAAATCCATCATGGTATGGAACGGTTGGAGTTCATCATGTTTCAGAGTGTTTGGGAGGCAGTTGTGTTCTTTTACGAACTCCATGGATGAACAAACGATGATTTTAGGGTTTGAAAGAAGAATGTGTGATTCGTTCAGAGAGAAAGCAAGAGGCCGTGGAAGAAGAATATGTAACTGGTAGTTACAACTGAACGAAACCGGGACCTTTAAAGGTTTCGAAAAGGTTGGGTCCCGCGCACACATTTGAAAAATTACCCAAATACCCTGCACACTTTGACAGATCAAGTGAAAATAACTAGCAGTCCGAGAAAGTGAACTAGCAGCATGAGAAAATACTCATGCTGTTAGTGTAAAATTGTGCAACTTTTCAATGGAACAGTGTCTCCCCCTTAAATTAGCATACTGAGTCGATAATAATGAAAACCAATTAATCCATGTTTACCATACCAATATTTGATATAGGAAAGTGAACCTTCCCACATCAAAAGGTTTTGTAAATAGATCAGCTAGCTGATCATCTGTATGTATTTTGGTAACTTGGATTAATTTCTTTTCATTACAATCTCTGATGAAGTGAAACCTGATTTCTATATGCTTGGTTTTTTGGGAATTTCACTGGGTTTTGCACAATGCTAATTGCACTTGAATTGTCAATATAAATAGGAGTGGATAAGAAATTCATACCATAGTCTCTTAGCTGATTTTGAATCCACATTACCTGGGAGCAGCAGCTTGCAGCTGCTACGTATTCTGCTTCAGTGGATGATGTGGAGACAGTTGTTTGCTTTTTGCATTTCCAAGAGACCAGTCTTGCTCCTAAGTATTGACATCCACCAGTTGTGGATTTTCTGTCAATGTTGCATCCACCATAGTCACTGTCAGAATAAGCAGTTAGTTCAAAAGGAGAGTCTTTAGGATACCATGGACCTAAATGTGGTTGGCCTTTAAGATATCTAAAGATTCTCTTAACAGCAACCAAGTGAGAATCCTTTGGAGAGCATTGAAACCTAGCACACACACAGACAGCAAACATAATATCAGGTCTTGAAGATGTTAGATACATGAGAGATCCTATAAGGGATCTGTATAGATGAATATCCACATCTATGCCATCTTTGTCTGTATGGAGCTGCTTATGAGGATCCATTGGAGTGCTTGCCACCTTTGTGTCTTGATAGCTTGTTGGTACACCCTGTGTGACGATAGCAGTCTAATCGATCTACGTTATGATTTAAGTAATATTCTGAGTTATCCAGTAATTTGATATATATGTTTAAAATGTGTTTGTCTGTTATTGATTGTGTGTTTGAACTTGATGTAACATATTACAAGAAGTTCAAACATAAAAGTCAAAGAGTATGTCAAACATAAGTTAAATCATAAGTTTCATCACGTAAGTGTTTAAATGTATTGGCTAGATTCGAATATGTAAAGGAAGACATTCGAATCTGTGATAGATTCGAATGTATCCTTAGATTCGAATAGGTTAGATTCGAATCTGTCAGATGGACAGATTCGAATGAGGCCTTAGGCCAGATTCGAGGTTGGCCCACAACAGACTCGAATCAGGGCCTATAATGAGGGATAGACTCGAATCATTTACTGACCTTTGGCAGAATTCGTGAGGAATTAAGCAATAGGCGATCTCGAGTTTATCAGCTAGGTGAGTGCCGTTTCGGAGAGAATTAGTTCGTAGGATCGTTCGTGTGTCGTTCGTTCAGCGTCTAATAGTCTCCGTGTTTCCGTTGGTTGAGAGTTGTCCGTCTGACCGTAAACGAGGATTCCGCACTCGTTTACGGATCCGCGTCTAGATAGATCTGTCAGTGGTAGACCTTACAAGTGGTATCAGAGCCTACGGAGTGTTCGTGGTGTTCTTCGTGTTCATCAGAAACATTCTAGGTTTCTTGACGCTAGTTGGACGGTTTTTCTCTCAAAAACGTGTTTTTGGGCTGAGCAAATTCATATTCGGGAAACACTTTGTGGTTTTTCACGTTTTTGGTCGAAATCATTATTTTTCGTTTGAAAAATAGTGATTTAATCCGTAAAACGTCAAAAAATCAAAGTGTTAGCCGTTTTTCGAGTTTGCGGCGCTCGAATCTATAGGAGTAATTAGGGTTTTTCTTTATTTTCGAGTCTAACCAAAATACGCTCCTATCGAGTCAATTTCAGTCAGTTTCGAGTCTGTGGTGTGTCGAATCTGTTAATTCATTCGAATTGGATCTCGAGTCTATATTCTTTCGAGTTTGTTTCGAGTTTATTACTATTTCGAGTCTGAGCTTCGAATCTGCTGATTTTCGATTCTGTTTGTGCCTTCGATTCTAAGGGTCCTCGAGTCTAGGGGTTCTTCGAATCTGACATATCTTCGATTCTAAGGGATTGTTCGAATCTGACATTATTTCGAATCTACTTGACTTTTAAGACTTAATCGAATTTAATTTCAAAAGATTAAATATTAATTAGTTTCGAATCTATCTAGATTCGAATAAGTTAATTTAAATCAGTTTCTAATTAAATTAATTAAGTTCAAATTCAAATTCTTTCAGAAAAGATGTCGAACCTTCAGAAATTCCTTGAAATGGATCACGAAGTTGGGAAGGCCAATGCACCACCTAAGCTGATGAAAGTTGAGGATTACTACTGGTGGAAGGATAGATTCACTGATTTTGTACGATTCAACGACATGCGCATGTGGGTGTGCATAGATGAAGGGTACATTCCACCAGTATCTGAGGTAGAAGGCCGTCAAAAGGTTCTGTCATATCAAATGATGAAAGAAGATGACAAGAAACTATTTGAAGCCGAAAACAAAGCTTTCTCTATTATCCGAATGGCGTTACCTCAAGATATCTTGCACACATTTCGGACTCAGAGGACGTCGAAAGAGCTTTGGGAGTCTCTTCAGAAACGGTGTGAGGGTAATCCACGGGTACGTAGAAAGCGTACTGAGCTGTTGACCCAACAGTTTGCAATCTTCAAGGCTCTTAAGGATGAACAGTTGGATGATATTATCACACGATTTTATCATCTGATAACAGAGCTTGAAAGTCATGGCATTGAGTACTCGGACAGTGACAAGAACAATAAGCTTCTTGATGCCCTACCAGCCAAATGGGCTATGTACGTGGCTATGATTAAGCTGAATGAAGATAAGTACTATGCTCAATCACTGGATGACATCGTGGGAACGTTGAGGGCATATCACTTCGAAATGATAAAGGCTGAGACTGATTATGAGCAAGTCCAAAATCCGGCTATGTATTTTGGAAAGACATCAAAATCATCAGTGACAGCTGATCAGAAGAGTGCTACAGCGTTTTTCACCGGAGAAACGTCATCGCCACCAGAGTCCGAAGACTCACTAAATCGCGCGTTCTTAGGGTTAGGAAGATCGGAAGAACCGCAACCTCAAGTCCAACAGGCATCGACCAGTCAGAGCTATTCGAAGATGCCAATGAGCGCAAAGTCGGCGGAAGAACATCTGAATCTGCTTGCTTCGTTTGTGGCCGCATATGGAAATTGCGTTCAAGGGAAGATCAATGATCCGGCTCTTTGGGATGAAGATTACGATCAGGTCGACCCTGATGACTTAGAGGAAATGGATCTGAAATGGCAACTGGCCATGGTAACCCAGAGGGTTAAGAGATTCATAAAGAGAACTGGGAGGAATCTCCAGATGAATAACAAGGGGATAGGATTTGATAAGTCCAAGGTCAAATGCTACAACTGTCAGGGATTGGGACATTTCGCGAGGGAGTGTCAAAGACCGAAGGTAGAGTCATACCAGGGACAGAGTCAGCATCAAGGACAGTACCAAAATCAGTCACAACAGAGATATCTTCCGAGTTCTTCATCTGGTCAAGCCAATCTAGCGGGTCTGATATCCAATGTCACTTCTGATAGACAGCTAGATGGTTCCTATGACTGGAGTTCACATCCGGAGTCCAATGCTAGAGCTTTCATGGCTGAAGTTACGGAAAATGGTTGTGATGAGGATGAGCAGACCACAAGGGACAGCAGTCCGATGTGGGTAGAGAAAGCGAATGATCAGACCGTGCTGGAGTTTGCTGCTCAGATGGCCAACGTGGAATCTGATAACTCTAAGGTTAGTCTTTCTAATTCTCTATTTCGTGATTTATGTGCTTTATGTGTTAGTTCTAACGATAGGTTAAATCTAGTCTTAGACTCACATAAGACCATAGCTGCTCAAAATGAAAACTTAAAAATAGAAAATGCTAGCCTAAATGATATAAAGCAGGATTTAAAGGAAAAACTTAAGGCTGATGCTCAAGATGTAATCGTTCTAAAAGACAAACTGAGTGAGCAGTGTGTTAGGATAGAACTTATGTATGAGCACGTAGAAGCCTTGACTAAAAGTCTGAAAGACAAGGACATAGAGCTAGCCGAGACCAAGGTTAAGGTAGCAGAGGCAAATAGCAAGCTGGAAAAGTTTAGGAATTCGAGCCTAAACCTAGGGAAAGTCTTAGATGCCCAAAGACAGTCTAAGAAGCCTGTAGGTCTAGGTTTTCACGAGATTCCTCCACCTTTCAATGATAACTATGTGCCTCAGCCTCAGGAGAAAACTGACAAGTCAGTAGTTTTAGAGGACCTACCTGAACCTACACCTGAGCCTAAAGTTGAAAATACACCTAAGGTGACTGACTCAACCGTCAAGGTCAAGCAAGTGAAATTTGTGTCTTCCTCCAGTGAAACACCTGCAGGAAAACAGAAAATTTCATGGGCTGACCAGGTCGAAGAGACAGACACTGAAGATGTACCAAAGGCATTAGACACTAATGAGACACCTAGATCTAAGGGACCAACCAAAAAGTCCATGGATAAGATGTCTTGCTTTAGATGTCATGAGAAAGGGCATGTTGCTTCTCACTGTCCAAATAGGAAAGCTGATGTTACACCTAAGACAGTGAATTCAACACCTGTTAAGCCCTCACCAAGTGTGACGAGCACGAGTAGTTCTCAGAGTACCGAGAAAATTGTGCAGGCCGCACCAAAATCTGTTGTGAAACAAACACCGGTTAAGGTTGGACCAAAAGAAGTGGTTAGGACAAATTCACCGAATCGTGTCTTTAATCAATCTAGGTCAGCACCTCAACAAGTCTATAGGAGCACCACACCTAGCAGGTCACACACACCAGTTAGGTCACATACTCCTGTTAGACAATATGTTCCGGTAAAAGCTCAGGGATCACAGTCTGAAATGCATTATAATAAGACTTATTCTAGAGCACCACAACAAATGCCTACTCAAAGGCAAAGAGTGAATCTAAATCACTCGGCACCACAACAAAATTCAGTTCAAAGGCCCAAGTCACCTGAAAGGCGAGATGGGTACTTGAAAGAGTTCAAGTATGTGGACGAGAATGGTATTACCAAGTCAGTCATGGCTTGGGTTCCCCGTGATAACTAACCTATTTTCTTTCATGTGCAGGAGATAACGACCGGTCCAAACAACAAGTGGTTCGTCGACAGTGGTTGCTCCAGGCACATGACGGGGGAAAGAAGTCTTCTCACAGACTTCAAGGGGGGTGATAGGGGATTTGTATCATTCGCTGGCAACAAAGGAGGAAATATCACTGGAACTGGAGAAGTCACTAATGGGACGATTACATTGGATCAAGTTTATCACGTTGATAAACTGGTTCATAATCTCATTAGTGTATCTCAAATCTGTGATAAGAAGATCTCGGTGTTATTTACTGACACTGAGGCGTTAGTGCTCAAGCCGGGATTCAAGATACCTGAAGATTGGATATTGATGCGGGCTCCAAGGAAGAATGACTTGTACATGCTCGACATGAACAAGCCAGATAATTCGATGGGTCCGATCTGTTTACTATCAAAAGCTTCGGAGACGGAATCGGTTTTGTGGCACAGACGCATGGCTCACTTGCACCTAAGAAAAATGAACTACATAACGAAGAATGGTTTGGTGCAAGGTGTGCCTCTGAAGAGTTTTCAATTTGAAGACAAGTGTCTACCGTGCATGAAGGGCAAACAACACAAGAAGACACACAAGTCCAAGAAGCAGAATTCCATAGCCTCGACATTCGATTTGTTGCATATGGACCTTTTCGGCCCTATCAACAAAAGGAGTATAGGAGGTAGTTGGTTTTGCTTAGTTATCACCGACGATTACTCACGTTTTTCTTGGGTTTTCTTTTTAGGTACAAAGGACGAGACGGCTGCGAAGCTCATCGGGCTCTTAGACCAAGTGGAGAATTCCTACGGAACTAGGGTTAAAAGTATTCGTAGTGATAATGGGACAGAATTTAAAAACTCTGTAATTGGTGTATATTGCCTATCAAAGGGCATCGTGCATCAATTCAGTGCACCATATGAACCACAACAGAATGGGGTGGCCGAACGTAAAAACAGAACATTGATTGAGGCTGCAAGGACTATGCTTTCGTATTCAAAGCTTCCTACCATGTTTTGGGGGGAGGCAGTGAATACCGCGTGCCATATTTTAAATAGAGTTCTTACAGTCAAATCATTGAACAAAACATGTTATGAAATTTTGAATAAACGGCCACCTAACTTAACTGGATTCGAACCGTTTGGAGTACCCTGTACACTTTTAAGAACAAAACATCAACCGAAGTTTGGTGAAAAGGCTGACGAAGGATACTTCCTAGGTTATGTGCCAAACTCACCAAACAAACGGGTTTTTAACAAAAAGAGTGGTACTGTGGAGATTGTGTATAATATTGAAGTCACAAGTTATACACATGAACCCCAAACTGGTCCGGAATGGATATTTGACTATGATAAGTTATTTGAGTCATTTAACATTCCTTTGGATGATACTGCAGGTACAATCGATAAAGACATGGCGACGTTGCACCTAAATGACGATGGCCATATTTTTCCAAGGACCACGTTCGAATCTACGTCCGAGCCTACTGCGACTGTAGATGGGTCTCCAGAAGTTGCTAATCCAGAAGAACCTAACTCTGAGAATCAGACTCAAGCATCAAGTTCTGCCTCTGAGGAAAACGTCCGTGAGGAAGAGAATGTGGAAGCTGAGCCTGTTCCCCCTTTAGGTGAAATAGGATCCAACTTAGGAGATAATCTAAGG
>JAANYP010004012.1:67879-109937 GCA_020465985.1 Centrapalus pauciflorus
TACGGAGGATGCAGCTTAACGCGCAAATCAACGACTGGAGGTTGTCAGTTCCTCGGAGGGAGACTGGTATCCTGGCAATGCAAGAAACAAACTTCGGTAGCCGTGTCAACGTGCGAGGCCGAGTATGTTGCTGCTGGTAGTTGCTGTTCACAGGTTTTGTG
This sequence comes from Centrapalus pauciflorus, assembly GCA_020465985.1. Taxonomy (NCBI): domain Eukaryota; kingdom Viridiplantae; phylum Streptophyta; class Magnoliopsida; order Asterales; family Asteraceae; genus Centrapalus; species Centrapalus pauciflorus. The sequence continues at coordinate 68,041 of JAANYP010004012.1, forward strand.
GATACAACAACAATTGCGGGATTACGGTTTGGCTTATACTCAAACTCCAATTAGGATAGACAATCAATCAACAATTGCTATAACAAATAATCCAGTTAAACACAGTAAAACAAAGCACATAGACATAAGGCATCATTTTATTCGTGATTGTGCTGAAAAGAATTTAATCAAACTGGTAAAGGTGGCGACTGAAGATAATAATGCTGATTTATTTACCAAAGCATTTGATAAGTCACGATTTGAGTATTTAATTCAACTTAATGGAATGCGCAACCCAGAGTAAATTGACCTTAGTAGTATTTTATTTTCTTTTATAGTTGTTATATTTCTTTTTTTTTACAGTAGGCTGCTAATTTAGGTAAGTTTCTAATTTAGGTAAGTTTCTATTTTTAGTAAGTTATTAGGTTAGCTTAGTTTACAGCTTTTTGCTATGAAAAACAAAAAAAAAAAAAGATAGGAAAATTTACAAAATACAAAAAAAGGAAATATCAGAAAAGGGAGTTAAGTCTTAGATACATAGGTTCAAAGTGACGAAAATTAGCACCGTTCGTTACAGACCTAAGTGTAGGCTTTCACACATAATGCAACTAAATCCTAAGTGTTTATACTTTATTTAGTTCGATGTGTTCGGTAGGCATAATAACATATAGCGGGAATCACAAGGCTAATTAAAAATATTCTAGAAAAAAGTCACAGCGTGTCACTAACCTAGATTGCTTGACCAATCGGTCTTAATTTTTATGTACAAGGAATACAAACTTTAAGTCTAAATGAGGTATGCCAAACTTCGGGAGTTATTAGAACCATCAAATACATCTGGAAAATGGAAGAATAGAAATATCATGAAAAAACTGAAGAGCGAAAAACATTTGCAAACTCTGTTGTTACGTAAGTTACAGACCTGTTGGGTCTCTTTTATGATTCGGGTTAGCAACATGTCGCTTTGTTGTACGTCAGTACAGACCTGTCACCGCCTAATCTGCGCTAAACTTTAAAGTTAAACCTTAAGTCGAACTAAGAAACTTTGTTGTATGAGAATACAGACCTGTGTCCGATGTTTGTCTTTTAAAGAAAGTTTGCAAATACCAACAAGTTAGAATTTTGTCTGTGTGCCTTGATCATAAAAGTATGTCTATGTCTGAGTCACGTAAGATAATTTCCTGATAAATAAAAAGGCCAAGGGATATTCCGAAGTGTAGAGTGTTTAACAGGGTAAAATCCCAACAATCGGCTAAATGGGTATGTCACAACAAACAATCAAAGGAATCAAAAATTCCTAAGTGTGAAAGTTTAAGTACTGAAAGTTAGTATCGGACATCGCTATCTGATTGAACCTTTCTTAGACTATACTCACCAAAAATATGTTGTTTGGTATTTAGCTTAGCTTGTAAATTTATTTTTATAACTTAAGTCTAGATTAAATTTTTTTTGTCAAAATTTTATTTTATTTTATTTTATTTTATTTTTACATTAGCTTATTTTATTTTATTTTAATTTAGTTTAATTTTTACTTAGGTAAAAGGTCAAAAATTACTGAGGGTGCATTCAAAGTTGAATAAAATATACAATGCGTTGAAATATCTGAGCTTAGGGTAAAAGAGTTGGCATAGATTATCTGGTTACACAATACCGTAGAAAATAGTTGGAAAAGTTGAAGTTATTTCAAAATTTTCCGAAATTTTTCTAAGTGTTGGAAATTTCGAATCTAAGACAGACTCGAATGTGAGATACTTCGAATCTGTCAGTAGACTCGAAATTGCATAGACTCGAAGGTAGTTAGTATATAAAGGTCCACAGTGAAAGCATTTACTTCTCACTATTCTCGAATCTGATATCTCGAATCTGTTCTGGCGATCTCGAATCTAATCTCGAGTCTATCGTATTTCCACTAAACGACATTTCGTCGATTCTAAAGCTTTTGTGTTCGATTCTACCTTCAAATCTAGGTATAAGCAACATGATTGTACAAGATTTTGGTGGTTTAATACACAAATTTGGACTTAAACATCACATTTTGATGTTTTATTGGTCAAAATAGGGTTTTTGCAAAATTACCAAGTTTGGACTAATAAAAGATCAAATTAAAAGCATAAATCTATCATTAGAACCTAGTTGAACTAATGTATGTGATTTGCTACGTTCAAAATGGTTAAAATTGTGGGTTTTTGTTGAAATAAAGGCCGACGGGACTTCGAATCTGATAATGGATATTCGAGTCTGATCATGGGTTTCTCGAATCTATCAATAGATTCGAGATGACCAGATATTCGAATCTGTCCATCAGACTCGAATAGGGTATACTCGAATCTGTCCATTAGACTCGAAAAGAGAAACTTCGAATCTGTACTTAATTTAATTTGTTTAATTTAAATTTTATTAAACTTGTGGAAATTTAATTGTGTTAGATTTTGTATTTAACAAAGTACAAAATAAAGCAAATTTAAATTTAAACAAGTTAATTGATTTTTAATGACTCTAACATTTTAACTTACTGTGCAGATATGGCAGCTCGTGCTTTCGTCCCTAAACATAACATGGTTCTTAATCCAGATAATCATATCCCTGAGGCGCAGGGTTTTCGTGAAGTGTTGGACTTCTTAGCTGAATCCAGAATTAGCTACGCTTTGTTTCAGAACATTCCGATTGTAATCTCATATTTGCGGCAGTTCTATGATCACTTACAAGTTGACTGCTCTGTCACCCCGACAGTGCTGAGAACAAGGATCGCAGGGCAACCGTTGGTATTCTCTGCCGATATGCTGCGTCAAGTGTTGCAGCTAGGATCTGAGGAAGAGGAGTCTGGGCCTATTGATTTTCCACTAAATATTAGGCAAGCGGCTTTTCAACGAATGGGTTACAGTCTAGATGTAACAAAGTCGTCATATATGAAGAGTGGCCTGATTGGGCAATGGCGTTTCTTGGTCCATGTCTTCATGGTCTGTTTTGCACCGAAGAAAGCTGGATTTGATTACATTGTATCAAAAATCCAATCAGCAATGATCGCGATGGTGTACAATAAGAAGGTTAGTTTCTCGCAGCTGATTTTCTCAGAATTTATTCATCAAATCACGGCTCCTGAGAGAGAAAGGTTCCTTTTGTATCCGAGGTTCGTGATGATGTTGATACGCCACTTTTTGCCAAGTCTGCCACAATCGAATGATTCTTTGAGCGTAAATGTAATGGAAAAACGCATATTTGCTGATTGTTCCTCACACCGAGGAAGATTGGCTGTTCCTACTGCTCGTCCGTGGTTTGGAGCTATCTTAGACAGGAACTTTGTGGCACCTGATAATGCCAACTGGGCATGTGAAATAGAAGTTCAACAGCAACAGCAACAGCAACAGCAACAGCAACCGCATCAGCAACCGCATCAGACTCGTGTTCGTCCCCGTGATCCAAGGCGAAGACAAAGAGATACTGCAAGTCAGTCTCAGGCGTCTAGGCCTTCTTCGAGTCAGCAACCAGAAATGCAGGAAGCCGGGCCGTCATCTGTCCCAAATGAAGCTGATCAATTGTGCCAAACATTAAATGAAATTTGGGAGGCGGGTCCACATGCAAATGAAGATATAGCGGCTGCGTTAGTGGGAGAATTGCTTGAGCCTCCAGAGGGAGAAGAAGATGTCTTCAGAGATGTTGACGAATATGAGCCTGAGCAGACTGCCAATGATGAGTCATCATCTGCTACAGAATCAGAAGAGATGGAGGAGATTGAAGTTGAAGCTCCAGAATCTGTTCAAATTGGAACTTACGGTTCACGCTTGATCATCAATGAAGGTGGTTCGCGAAGGCGAGAGGCCAGGGAATCTGAAGATTCGGATTTTGAAGAAGAAGATGATGCTCCACTACTGACGAGGCAAAGGGCCAAACGTCATCGGTTCATGCAAGGGTCTTCCTCGGCATCCGCCAGTCAGTCAGAAGTTCCACACACCCACCCTCAAACCACAGCTCCACCATCACCTCCACCTCAGCAACATGAACCTTACATTCCCCATCCATTCAACCCTGCTCCCATTCAGTCCATCCCTTCTACATCAGACGCCTATACTGAAAATCAACAAATCATGCAACTCAAAAGCCGTGTCGACTTTCAGAACATTCAAATCATATCTCTCACAAAAGCAGTCGGTGAACTCCAACAGCATAACTCTAATCTTGATAAGGAGAATGCCGAACTGAGAACGATTGTTGAAAATGTTAGAGACGAGAACACGGAAATTAAATCATTTGTTGCTGATCAATCGTCTGAGATTCGAGCAATGCGGTCCCTCCTAGAGCAGCTTATGAAAAATCTTCAAACTCAGGGGGAGACGAGTTGTAAAGATCAGAAAGTTCAGCGAGAAGATGATGATGATGAAGGCAATGATCCGAGTGCAAATAAAGAGATTGAGTCTGTAGATTTTCCTGCAGCTCAAGTTACTCAAATTCAGGGGGAGCCTAGTCAAGGAGAAGGACACAGGGGTGAAGCTAGTTCGTCTAAGGAGCCTACAGACTTTGAAATCAGTGAGATGATTGACGCGCTCATGGATCTTGATGATGATACACTGGATGTAGGCTTTGATAACGAAGATGAAGAGCTTGAAGAAGGGGAGATTGCGCCAGAGGAGATAGTCGACTGGCGATCAGATGATGAAGTACTTGCTGATGAGGATGATGAAGCTGACGAGATAATTGTGCAGCAGAATCCTATCACAGATACTTATATGATTGATGGACATAACATTGTCGATGCAGATATAGTGAATGTTGCTTTAAATCCTCAGCCATCGACAGAGGAACCTGAAAGAGAGCTAACCAATGAAGAAAAACGAAAGCTATGGTTCAGGGCTGAAGAGAAGGAAGCTGCAATTAAAAGGACAATGAGAGTGCCAGGTACGGGGAAGCTGTCTGAGCGAATTTTAAGCTGGTTCTTTGACAGAGAACTGCAGCTATTCATAATAAAGAGAAAAGACGGGCTTCAGTACATGAGGCGAACCTTAAAGGCGTTCAACTCCGTGCCAAAGATTGAAATTGCAGATTTAGCATGGAAAGATCTGATAAATATTGGCAATGATCCCTATGCGGACGTTATCGCAAGAATAATAAGAAAGGAGGGAAGATCGAGGAAATTTGAGCGCCTGAGTCCAAGAGTTGGGAAAAGAGTAGAGGATCCATCACGTATCGACCCTCTAACTGGTCGTCCTTGGATGAGGATTCATTATAAGCCAGCCAGATGTCTTAGGAAGGTACCTCTTAAGCCAATGCCACAAAACATTCTGAAGAAATCTGAAGTGGTGGTATGCTGACACGGAAACTGGGGAAGCGGTTATGGAAGACTTAGAAGAACAAGTTATTCTTAGAGTCTATGATCCGCTTCACCTGGTGAACTTATCTAAAGAAGACCTGCAGATCTTGTATAACTGTAAGATTTCCAGTGACGCACATATGGATGCTGAAGCGAGTAAATATGAAAATGTAGTCAAGGTATGTGTAGAAAAAGGTCTGTATGCTGGTAGTATTTTGAATCAATAATAAACCATGTTCTTAAATCAATTGTGTGAATTATTAGAAGCTATCGTCAAGGGGGAGTCTGTTGGTACATCCCGTGTGACGATAGCAGTCTAAGTTGTCTTACATTGTGATTTTGCATATGTTTGGTATATATATATTATATATGATTGATGTTTATCAGTGTTTGTATGTTTGAACTTAATGTAACGTATTACAAGAAGTTCAAACATAAAACTCAAAGATAAAATCAATCATAAGGTAATATTATAAGTTTCATCACTTAAGTGTTTAAGTGTATTGACTAGATTCGAATAGGTTAAGGAAGGCATTCGAATCTGTGATAGATTCGAATGTATCCTTAGATTCGAATAGGTTAGATTCGAATCTGTCAGATGGACAGATTCGAATGAGGCCTTAGGCCAGATTCGAGGTTGGCCCACAACAGACTCGAATCAGGGTCTATAATTAGGGATAGACTCGAATGATTAGAAGACCTTTGGCAGAATTCGTGAGGAATTAAGCAATAGGCGATCTCGAGTTTATCAGCTAGGTGAGTCCCGTTTCGGAGAGAATTAGTACGTAGGATCGTTCGTGTGTCGTTCGTTCAGCGTCTAATAGTCTCCGTGTTTCCGTTGGTTGAGAGTTGTCCGTCTGACCGTCAACGAGGATTCCGCACTCGTTAACGGGTCCGCGTCTAGATAGATCTGTCAGTGGTAGACCTTACAGATTGGTCACATAAAATTATGCCAAATGTGGCCGTAGGTTTTAAAAAGTGTGACCATATGCTCTTTTAAGTGAGGTAAACTTGTATTTTCTGTGACTATTGTCATTGACATGGCCACTTAATTTTTGTTTGTGTGTGGCTGATTGCAACCATTTGGTCACACAACGAGTGTCTTGTTGTGGGCTTTGGTCACATAAAATTATGCCAAATGTGGCCGAAGGTGTTAAAAAGTGTGACCATATGCTCTCTTAAGTGAGTTAAACTTGTATTTTGAGTGACTATCATCCATGCAATGGCCACTTTATTTTTATTTGTGTGTGGTTGATTGCAAACATTTGGTCGCACAACGAGTGTGTTGTCGTGGGCTTTGGTCACATAAGATTATGCAAAATGTGGTCGTAAGTGTTAAAAAGTGTGACCCTATGCTCTTTTAAGTGAGGTAAACTTGTGTTTTGCGTGACTATTGTCCATGTAATGTTATTTTTATTTGTGTGTGGCTTATTGCAACCATTTGGTCACACAACGAGTGTCTTGTTGTGGGCTTTGGTCACATAAAATTATGCCAAATGTGGTCGTAGGTGTTGAAAAGTGTGACCATATGCTCTCTTAAGTGAGTTAAACTTGTATTTTGTGTGACTATCATCCATGCAATGGCCAATTTATTTTTATTTGTGTGTGGCTGATTGCAACCATTTGGCCACACAACGAGTGTCTCGTTGTAGGCTTTGGTCACATAAAATTATGCCAAATGTGGCCGAAGGTGTTAAAAAGTGTGACCATATGCTCTTTTAAGTGAGGTAAACTTTTATTTTGTGTGACTATTGTCCACGCAATGACCACTTTATTTTTATTTGTGTGTGGTTGATTGCAACCGTTTGGTCACATAAGATTATGCCAAATGTGGCCGTAGGTGTTAAAAAGTGTGACCATATGCTCTTTTAAGTGAGGTAATGTATTTTGTGTGACTATTGTCCATGCAATGATCACTTTATTTTTATGTGTGTGGTTGATTGCAAGCATTTGGTCACACAACGAGTGTGTTGTTGTGGGCTTGGTCACATAAAATTATGCCAATCGTGGCCCTAGGTGTTAAAAAGTGTGACCAAATGCTCTTTTAAGTGAGGTAAACTTGTATTTTGTGTGACTATCGTCCATGCAATGGCCAATTTATTTTTATTTGCATGTGCCTGATTGCAACCATTTGGTCACACAATGAGTATCTTGTTGTGGGCTTTGGTCACTTAAAATTATGCCAAATGTAGCTGAAGGTGTTAAAAAATGTGACCATATGCTCTTTTAAGTGTGGTAAACTTGTATTTTGTGTGACTATTGTCCACGCAATGGCCACTTTATTTTTATTTGTGTGTGGCTGATTGCAACCATTTGGTCACACAACGAGTGTGTTGTTGTGGGCTTTGGTCATAAGATTATGCCAAATGTGGTCGTAGTTGTTAAAAAGTGTGACCCTATGCTCTTTTAAGTGAGGTAAACTTGTGTTTTGCGTGACTATTGTCCATGTAATGTTATTTTTATTTGTGTGTGGCTTATTGCAACCGTTTGGTCACACAACGAGTGTCTTGTTGTGGGCTTTGGTCACATAAAATTATGCCAAATGTGGTCGTAGGTGTTGAAAAGTGTGACCATATGCTCTCTTAAGTGAGTTGAACTTGTATTTTGTGTGACAATCATCCATGCAATGGCCAATTTATTTTTATTTGTGTGTGGCTGATTGCAACCATTTGGCCACACAACGAGTGTCTCGTTGTAGGCTTTGGTCACATAAAATTATGCCAAATGTGGCCGAAGGTGTTAAAAAGTGTGACCATATGCTCTTTTAGGTGAGGTAAACTTTTATTTTGTGTGAATATTCTCCACGCAATGGCCACTTTATTTTTATTTGTGTGTGGCTGATTGCAACCATTTGGTTACACAACGAGTGTGTTGTTGTGGGCTTTGGTCACATAAGATTATGCCAAATGTGGTCGCAGGTGTTAAAAAGTGTGACCATATGCTCTTTTAACTGAGGTAATGTATTTTGTTTGACTATTGTCCATGAAATGATAACTTTATTTTTATGTGTGTGGTTGATTGCAACCATTTGGTCACACAACTAGTGTGTTGTTGTGGGCTTTGGTCACATAAAATTATGCCAAATGTGGCCGAAGGTGTTAAAAAGTGTGACCATATGCTCTCTTAAGTGAGTAAAACTTCTAATTTGTGTGACTATCATCCATGCAATTGCCACTTTATTTTTATGTGTGTGTGGCTGATTGCAACCATTTGGTCACACAACGAGGGTGTTGTTGTGGGCTTGGTCACATAAAGTTATGCCAATCGTGGCCCTAGGTGTTAAAAAGTGTGACCATATGCTCTTTTAAGTGAGGTAAGCTTGTATTTTGTGTGACAATTCTCCATGAAATGGCCCCTTAATCTTTATTTGTGTGTGGCTGATTGCAACCGTTTGGTCACACAACGAGAGTCTTGTTGTGGGCTTTAGTCTCATAAAATTATGCCAAATGTGGCCGAAGGTGTTAAAAGGTATGACCATATGCTCTTTTAAGTGAGGTAAACTTGTATTTTGTGTGACTATCGTCCATGCAATGGCCAATTTATTTTTATTTGCATGTGCCTGATTGCAACCATTTGGTCACACAATGAGTATCTTGTTGTGGGCTTTGGTCACATAAATATATGCCAAATGTAGCTGAAGGTGTTAAAAAATGTGACCATATACTCTTTTAAGTGAGGTAAACTTGTATTTTGTGTGACTATTGTCCACGCAATGGCCACTTTATTTTTATTTGTGTGTGGCTGATTGGAACCATTTGGTCATACAACGAGTGTGTTGTAGTGGGCTTTGGTCACATAAGATTATGCCAAATGTGGTCGTAGGTGTTAAAATGTGTGACCCTATGCTCTTTTAAGTGAGGTAAACTTGTGTTTTGCGTGACTATTGTCCATGTAATGTTATTTTTATTTGTGTGTGGCTGATTGCAACCATTTGGTCACACAACGAGTGTCTTATTGTGGGCTTTGGTCACATAAAATTATGCAAAATGTGGCCGTAGGTGTTGAAAACTGTGACCATATGCTCTCTTAAGTGAGTTAAACTTGTATTTTGTGTGACTATCATCCATGCAATGGCCAATTTATTTTTATTTGTGTGTGGCTGATTGCAACCATTTGGCCACACAACGAGTGTCTCGTTGTAGGCTTTGGTCACATAAAATTATGCCAAATGTGGCCGAAGGTGTTAAAAAGTGTGACCATATGCTCTTTTATGTGAGGTAAACTTTTATTTTGTGTGACTATTGTCCACGCAAAGGCCACTTTATTTTTATTTGTGTGTGGCTGATTGCAACCATTTGGACACACAACGATTATGCCAAATGTGGTCGCATGTGTTAAAAAGTGTGACCATATGCTCTTTTAAGTGAGGTATTGTATTTTGTGTGACTATTGTCCATGCAATGATAACTTTATTTTTATGTGTGTGGTTGATTGCAACCATTTGGTCACACAACGAGTGTGTTGTTGTGGGCTTGGTCACATAAAGTTATGCCAATCGTGGCCCTAGGTGTTAAAAAGTGTTACCAAATGCTCTTTTAAGTGAGGTAAACTTGTATTTTGTGTGACTATTGTCCATGAAATGGCCACTTAATTTTTATTTGTGTGTGGCTGATTGCAACCATTTGGTCACACAATGAGAGTCTTGTTGTCGGCTTTAGTCACATAAAATTATGCCAAATGTGGCCGAAGGTGTTAAAACGTATGACCATATGCTCTTTTAAGTGAGGTAAACTTGTATTTTGTGTGACTATCGTCCATGCAATGGCCAATTTATTTTTATTTGCATGTGCCTGATTGCAACCATTTGGTCACACAATGAGTATCTTGTTGTGGGCTTTGGTCACAAAAAATTATGCCAAATGTAGCTGAAGGTGTTAAAAAATGTGACCATATGCTCTTTTAAGTGAGGTAAACTTGTATTTTGTGTGACTATTGTCCACGCAATGGCCACTTTATTTTTATTTGTGTGTGGCTGATTGCAACCGTTTGGTCACACAACGAGTGTGTTGTTGTGGGCTTTGGTCAATTAAGATTATGCCAAATGTGGTCGTAGGTGTTAAAAAGTGTGACCCTATGCTCTTTTAAGTGAGGTAAACTTGTGTTTTGCGTGACTATTGTCCATGTAATGTTATTTTTATTTGTGTGTAGGTGATTGCAACCATTTGGTCACACAACGAGTGTCTTGTTGTGGGCTTTGGTCACATAAAATTATGCCAAATGTGGCCGTAGGTGTTGAAAAGTGTGACCATATGATCTTTTAAATGAGTTAAACTTGTATTTTGGGTGACTGTTGTCCATGCAATGGCCACTTTACTTTTATTTCTGTGTGGCTGATTGCAACCATTTGGTCACACAACGAGTGTCTTCTTCTGGGCTTTGTTAACATAAAATTATGCCAAATGTGGCCGTAGGTGTTAAAAAGTGTGACCATATGCTCTTTTAAGTGAGGTAAACTTGTTTTTTGTGTGACCTTTGTCCATGCAATGATCACTTTATTTTTATGTGTGTGTGGCTGATTGCAACCATTTGGTCACACAACGAGTGTGTTGTTGTGGGATTGGTCACATAAAATTATGCCAAATGTGGCCGTAGGTGTTAAAAAGTGTGACCATATGCTCTTTTAAGTGAGGTAAACTTGTATTTTGTGTGACAATTCTCCATGAAATGGCCCCTTAATCTTTATTTGTGTGTGGCTGATTGCAACCATTTGGTCACACAACGAGAGTCTTGTTGTGGGCTTTAGTCTCATAAAATTATGCCAAATGTGGCCGAAGGTGTTAAAAGGTATGACCATATGCTCTTTTAAGTGAGGTAAACTTGTATTTTGTGTGACTATCGTCCATGCAATGGCCAATTTATTTTTATTTGCATGTGCCTGATTGCAACCATTTGGTCACACAATGAGTATCTTGTTGTGGGCTTTGGTCACATAAATATATGCCAAATGTAGCTGAAGGTGTTAAAAAATGTGACCATATGCTCTTTTAAGTGAGGTAAACTTGTATTTTGTGTGACTATTGTCCACGCAATGGCCACTTTATTTTTATTTGTGTGTGGCTGATTGCAACCATTTGGTCACACAACGAGTGTGTTGTAGTGGGCTTTGGTCACATAAGATTATGCCAAATGTGGTCGTAGGTGTTAAAATGTGTGACCCTATGCTCTTTTAAGTGAGGTAAACTTGTGTTTTGCGTGACTATTGTCCATGCAATGTTATTTTTATTTGTGTGTGGCTGATTGCAACCATTTGGTCACACAACGAGTGTCTTATTGTGGGCTTTGGTCACATAAAATTATGCAAAATGTGGCCGTAGGTGTTGAAAAGTGTGACCATATGCTCTCTTAAGTGAGTTAAACTTGTATTTTGTGTGACTATCATCCATGCAATGGCCAATTTATTTTTATTTGTGTGTGGCTGATTGCAACCATTTGGCCACACAACGAGTGTCTCGTTGTAGGCTTTGGTCACATAAGATTATGCCAAATGTGGCCGTAGGTGTTAAAAAGTGTGACCATATGCTCTTTTAAGTGAGGTAAACTTGTATTTTGTGTGACTATTGTCCATGAAATGGCCACTTAATTTTTATTTGTGTGTGGCTGATTGCAACCATTTGGCCACACAACGAGTGTCTCGTTGTAGGCTTTGGTCACATAAAATTATGACAAATGTGGCCGAAGGTGTTAAAAAGTGTGACCATATGCTCTTTTATGTGAGGTAAACTTTTATTTTGTGTGACTATTGTCCACGCAAAGGCCACTTTATTTTTATTTGTGTGTGGCTGATTGCAACCATTTGGTCACACAACGAGTGTGTTGTTGTGGGCTTTGGTCACATAAGATTATGCCAAATGTGGTCGCATGTGTTAAAAAGTGTGACCATATGCTCTTTTAAGTGAGGTAATGTATTTTGTGTGACTATTGTCCATGCAATGATAACTTTATTTTTATGTGTGTGGTTGATTGCAACCATTTGGTCACACAACGAGTGTGTTGTTGTGGGCTTGGTCACATAAAGTTATGCCAATCGTGGCCCTAGGTGTTAAAAAGTGTTACCATATGCTCTTTTAAGTGAGGTAAACTTGTATTTTGTGTAACTATTGTCCATGAATGGCCACTTAATTTTTATTTGTGTGTGGCTGATTGCAACCATTTGGTCACACAACGAGAGTCTTGTTGTCGGCTTTAGTCACATAAAATTATGCCAAATGTGGCCGAAGGTGTTAAAATGTATGACCATATGCTCTTTTAAGTGAGGTAAACTTGTATTTTGTGTGACTATCGTCCATGCAATGGCTAATTTATTTTTATTTGCATGTGCCTGATTGCAACCATTTGGTCACACAATGAGTATCTTGTTGTGGGCTTTGGTCACAAAAAATTATGCCAAATGTAGCTGAAGGTGTTAAAAAATGTGACCATATGCTCTTTTAAGTGAGGTAAACTTGTGTTTTGCGTGACTATTGTCCATGTAATGTTATTTTTATTTGTGTGTCGCTGATTGCAACCATTTGGTCACACAACGAGTGTCTTGTTGTGGGCTTTGGTCACATAAAATTATGCCAAATGTGGCCGTAGGTGTTGAAAAGTGTGACCATATGATCTTTTAAATGAGTTAAACTTGTATTTTGGGTGACTGTTGTCCATGCAATGGCCACTTTACTTTTATTTCTGTGTGGCTGATTGCAACCATTTGGTCACACAACGAGTGTCTTCTTCTGGGCTTTGGTAACATAAAATTATGCCAAATGTGGCCGTAGGTGTTAAAAAGTGTGACCATATGCTCTTTTAAGTGAGGTAAACTTGTTTTTTGTGTGACCTTTGTCCATGCAATGATCACTTTATTTTTATGTGTGTGTGGCTGATAGCAACCATTTGGTCACACAACGAGTGTGTTGTTGTGGGATTGGTCACATAAAATTATGCCAGATGTGGCCGTAGGTGTTAAAAAGTGTGACCATATGCTCTTTTAAGTGAGGTAAACTTGTATTTTGTGTGACTATTGTCATTGACATGGCCACTTTATTTTTATTTGTGTGTGGTTGATTGCAACCATTTGGTCGCACAACGAGTGTGTTGTTGTGGGCTTTGGTCACATAAGATTATGCCAAATGTGGTCGTAAGTGTTAAAAAGTGTGAACCTATGCTCTTTTAAGTGAGGTAAACTTGTGTTTTGCGTGACTATTGTCCATGTAATGTTATTTTTATATGTGTGTGGCTGATTGCAACCATTTGGTCACACAACGAGTGTCTTGTTGTGGGCTTTGGTCACATAAAATTATGTCGAATGTGGCCGTAGGTGTTGAAAAGTGTGACCATATGCTCTATTAAATGAGTTAAACTTGTATTTTGGGTGACTGTTGACAATGCAATGGCCACTTTATTTTTATTTCTGTGTGGCTGATTGCAACCATTTGGTCACACAACGAGTGTCTTGTTCTGGGCTTTGATCACATAAGATTATGCCAAATGTGGTCGTAGGTGTTAAGAAGTGTGACCATATGCTCTTTTAAGTGAGGTAATGTATTTTTTGTGACCATTGTCCATGCAATGATCACTTTATTTTTATGTGTGTGGTTGATTGCAACCATTTGGTCACACAACGAGTGTGTTGTTGTGGGCCTGGTCACATAAAATTATGCCAATCGTGGCCCTAGGTGTTAAAAAGTGTGACCATATGCTCTTTTAAGTGAGGTAAACTTGTATTTTGTGTGACTATTGTCCATGAAATGGCCCCTTAATCTTTATTTGTGTGTGGCTGATTGCAACCATTTGGTCACACAATGAGAGTTTTGTTGTGGGCTTTAGTCTCATAAAATTATGCCAAATGTATCCGAAGGTGTTAAATAGTATGACCATATGCTCTTTTAAGTGAGGTAAACTTGTATTTTGTGTGACTATCGTCCATGCAATGGCCAATTTATTTTTATTTGCATGTGCCTGATTGCAACCATTTTGTCACATAATGAGTATCTTGTTGTGGGCTTTGGTCACATAAAATTATGCCAAATGTAGCTGAAGGTGTTAAAAAATGTGACCATATGCTCTTTTAAGTGAGGTAAACTTGTATTTTGTGTGACTATTGTCCACGCAATGGCCACTTTATTTTTATTTGTGTGTGGCTGATTGCAACCATTTGGTCACAGAACGAGTGTGTTGTTGTGGGCTTTGGTCAATTAAGATTATGCCAAATGTGGTCGTAGGTGTTAAAAAGTGTGACCCTATGCTCTTTTAAGTGAGGTAAACTTGTATTTTGTGTGACTATCGTCCATGCAATGGCCAATTTATTTTTATTTGCATGTGCCTGATTGCAACCATTTGGTCATACAATGAGAATCTTGTTGTGGGCTTTGGTCACATAAAATTATGCCAAATGTAGCTGAAGGTGTTAAAAAATGTGACCATATGCTCTTTTAAGTGAGGTAAACTTGTATTTTGTGTGACTATTGTCCACGCAATGGCCACTTTATTTTTATTTGTGTGTGGCTGATTGCAACCTTTTGGTCACAATGAGTGTGTTGTTGTGGGCTTTGGTCAATTAAGATTATGCCAAATGTGGTCGTAGGTGTTAAAAAGTGTGACCCTATGCTCTTTTAAGTGAGGTAAACATGTGTTTTGCATGACTATTGTCCATGTAATGTTATTTTTATTTGTGTGTGGCTGATTGCAACCATTTGGTCACACAACGAGTGTCTTGTTGTGGGCTTTGGTCACATAAAATTATGCCAAATGTGGCCGTAGGTGTTGAAAAGTGTGACCATATGATCTTTTAAATGAGTTAAACTTGTATGTTGGGTGACTGTTGTCCATGCAATGGCCACTTTACTTTTATTTCTGTGTGGCTGATTGCAACCATTTGGTCACACAACGAGTGTCTTCTTCTGGGCTCTGGTAACATAAAATTATGCCAAATGTGGCCGTAGGTGTTAAACAGTGTGACCATATGCTCTTTTAAGTGAGGTAAACTTGTTTTTTGTGTGACCTTTGTCCATGCAATGATCACCTTATTTTTATTTGTGTGTAGCTGATTGCAACCATTTGGTCACATAACGAGTGTGTTGTTGTGGGATTGGTCACATAAAATTATGCCAAATGTGGCCGTAGGTGTTAAAAAGTGTGACCATATGCTCTTTTAAGTGAGGTAAACTTGTATTTTGTGTGGCTATTGTCATTGACATGGCCACTTAATTTTTGTTTGTGTGTGGCTGATTGCAACCATTTGGTCACACAACGAGTGTGTTGTAGTGGGCTTTGGTCACATAAAATTATGCCAAATGTGGCCGAAGGTGTTAAAAAGTGTGACCATATGCTCTCTTAAGTGAGTTAAACTTGTATTTTGTGTCACTATCATCCATGCAATGGCCAATTTATTTTTATTTGTGTGTGGCTGATTGCAACCATTTGGCCACACAACGAGTGTCTCGTTGTAGGCTTTGGTCACATAAATTTATGCCAAATGTGGCCGAAGGTGTTAAAAAGTGTGACCATATGCTCTTTTAAGTGAGGTAAACTTTTATTTTGTGTGACTATTGTCCACGCAATGGCCACTTTTTTTTATTTGTGTGTGGCTGATTGCAACCATTTGGTCACATATGATTATGCCAAATGTGGTCGTAGGTGTTAAAAAGTGTGACCATATGCTCTTTTAAGTAAGGTAATGTATTTTGTGTGACTATTGTACATGCAATGATCACTTTGTTTTTATGTGTGTGGTTGATTGCAACCATTTGGTCACACAACAAGTGTGTTGTTGTGGGTTTGGTCACATAAAATTATGTCAATCGCGGCCCTAGGTGTTAAAAAGTGTGACCATATGCTCTTTTAAGTGAGGTAAACTTGTATTTTGTGTGACTATTGTCCATGAAATGGCCACTTAATTTTTGTTTGTGTGTGGCTGATTGCAACCATTTGGTCAGACAACGAGAGTCTTGTTGTGGGCTTTAGTCTCATAAAATTATGCCAAATGTGGCCGAAGGTGTTAAAAAGTATGACCATATGCTCTTTTAAGTGAGGTAAACTTGTATTTTGTGTGACTATCGTCCATATAATGGCCAATTTATTTTTATTTGCATGTGCCTGATTGCAACCATTTGGTCGCACAATGAGTATCTTGTTGTGGGCTTTGGTCACATAAAATTATGCCAAATGTAGCTGAAGGTTTTAAAAAATGTGACCATATGCTCTTTTAAGTGAGGTAAACTTGTATTTTGTGTGACTATTGTCCACGCAATGGCCACTTTATTTTTATTTGTGTGTGGCTGATTGCAACCATTTGGTCACACAACGAGTGTGTTGTTGTGGGCTTTGGTCACATAAGATTATGCCAAATGTGGTCGTAGGTGTTAAAAAGTGTGACCTTATGCTCTTTTAAGTGAGGTAAACTTGCGTTTTGCGTGACTATTGTCCATGTAATGTTATTTTTATTTGTGTGTGGTTAATTGCAACCATTTGGCCACACAACGAGTGTCTTGTTGTGGGCTTTGGTCACATAAAATTATGCCAAATGTGGCCGTAGGTGTTGAAAAGTGTGACCATATGATCTTTTAAATGAGTTAAACTTGTATTTTGGGTGACTGTTGTCCATGCAATGGCCACTTTATTTTTATTTCTGTGTGGCTGATTGCAACCATTTGGTCACACAACGAGTGTGTTGTTGTGGGCTTGGTCACATAAAATTATGCCAAATGTGGCCGTAGGTGTTAAAAAGTGTGACCATATGCTCTTCTAAGTGAGGTAAACTTGTATTTTGTGTGACTATTGTCATTGAAATGGCCACTTAATTTTTATTTGTGTGTGGCTGATTGCAACCATTTGGTCACATAAGATTATGCCAAATGTGGCCGTAGGTGTTAAAAAGTGTGACCATATGCTCTTTTAAGTGAGGTAATGTATTTTGTGTGACTATTGTCAATGCAATGATCACTTTATTTTTATGTGTGTGGTTGATTCCAACCATTTGGTCACACAACGAGTGTGTTGTTGTGGGCTTGGTCACATAAACTTATGCCAATCGCGGCCCTAGGTGTTAAAAAGTGTGACCATATGCTCTTTTAAGTGAGGTAAACTCTTATTTTGTGTGACTATTGTCCATGAAATGGCCACTTAATTTTTATTTGTGTGTGGCTGATTGCAACCATTTGGTCACACAACGAGAGTCTTTGGTCACATAAAATTATGACAAATGTGGCCGAAGGTGTTAAAAAGTACGACCATATGCTCTTTTAAGTGAGGTAAACTTGTATTTTGTGTGACTATCGTCCGTGCAATGGCCAATTTATTTTTATTTGCATGTGGCTGATTGCAACCATTAGGTCACATAATGAGTATCTTGTTGTGGGCTTTGGTCATATAAAATTATGCCAAATGTGGCTGAAGGTGTTAAAAAATGTGACCATATGCTCTTTTAAGTGAGGTAAACTTGTATTTTGTGTGACTATTGTCCACGCAATGGCCACTTTATTTTTATTTGTGTGTGGCTGATTGCAACCATTTGGTCACACAACGAGTGTGTTGTTGTGGGCTTTGAACACATAAGATTATGCCAAATGTGGTCGTAGGTGTTAAAAAGTGTGACCCTATGCTCTGTTAAGTGAGGTAAACTTGTGTTTTGAGTGACTATTGTCCATGTAATGCTATTTTTATTTGTGTGTGGCCGATTGCAACCATTTGATCAAACAATGAGTGTCTTGTTGTGGGCTTTGATCACATAAAATTATGCCAAATGTGGCCGTAGGTGTTGAAAAGTGTGACCATATGCTCTTTTAAATGAGTTAAACTTGTATTTTGGATGATTGTTTTCCATGCAATGGCCACTTTATTTTTACTTGTGTGTGGCTGATTGCAACCATTTGGTCACACAACGAGCGTCTTGTTGTGGGCTTTGGTAACATAAAATTATACCAAATGTGGCCGTAGGTGTTAAAAAGTGTGACCATATGCTCTTTTAAGTGAGGTAAACTTGTATTTTGTGTGACTATTGTCCACGCAATGGCCACTTTATTTTTATTTGTGTGTGGCTGATTGCAACCATTTGAACACACAACGAGTGTCTTGTTGTTGGCTTTGGTCACATAAAATTATGTCAAATGTGGCCGAAGGTGTTAAAAAGTGTGACCATATGCTCTCTTAAGTGAGTTAAACTTGTATTTTGTTTGACTATCATCCATGCAATGGCCAAATTATTTTTATTTGTGTGTGGCTGATTGAAACCATTTGGCCACACAACGAGTGTCTCGTTGTAGGCTTTGGTCACATAAAATTATGTCAAATGTGTCCGAAGGTGTTAAAAAGTGTTACCATATGCTCTTTTAAGTGAGGTAAACTTGTATTTTGTGTGACTATTGTCCACATAATTGCCACTTTATTTTTATTTGAGTGTGGCTGATTGCAACCATTTGGTTACACAACGAGTGTGTTGTTGTGGGCTTTGGTCACATAAGATTATGCCAAATTTGGCCGTAGGTGTTAAAAAGTGTGACCATATGATCTTTTAAGTGAGGTAATGTATTTTGTGTGACTATTGTCCATGCAATGATCGCTTTATTTTTATGTTTGTGGCTGTTGTAACCATTTGATCACACAACGAGTGTGTTGTTGTGGGCTTGTTCACATAAAATTCTGCCAATCGTGGCCCTAGGTGTTAAAACATGTGTCCATATGCTCTTTTAAGTGAGGTAAACTTGTGTTTTGAGTGACTATTGTCCATGTAATGCTAATTTTATTTGGGTGTAGCTGATTGCAACCATTTGGTCACACAACTAGAGTCTTGTTGTGGGCTTTGGTCACATAAAAATATGCCAAATGTGGCCGAAGGTGTTAAAAAGTATGACATATCCTCTTTCAAGTGAGGTAAACTTGTATTTTGTGTGATTATCGACCATGCAATGGCCAGTTTATTTTTATTTGCATGTGGCTGATTGCAACCATTTGGTCACACAATGAGTATCTTGTTGTGGGCTTTGGTCACATAAAATTATGCCAAATGTGGCTGAAGGTGTTAAAAAATGTGACCATACGCTCTTTTAAGAGAGGTAAACATGTATTTTGTGTTACTATTGTCCACGCAATGGCCACTTTATTTTTATTTGTGTGTGGCTGATTGCAACCATTTAGTCACACAACGAGTGTGTTGTTGTGGGCTTTGGTCACATAAGATTATGCCAAATGTGGTCGTAGGTGTTAAAAAGTGTGACCCTATGCTCTTTTAAGTGAGAAAACTTGTGTTTTGAGTGACTATTGTCCATGTAATGTTATTTTTATTTGTGTGTGTCTGATTGCAACCATTTGGTCACACAACGAGTGTGTTGTTGTGGGCTTTTGTCACATAAGATTATGCCAAATGTGACCGTAGGTGTTAAAAAGTGTGACCCTATGCTCTTTTAAGTGAGGTAAACTTGTGTTTTGAGTGACTATTGTCCATGTAATGTTGTTTTTATTTGTGTGTGGCTGATTGTAACCATTTGGTCACACAACGAGTGTCTTGTTGTGGGCTTTGGTCACATAAAATTATGCCAAATGTGGCCGAAGGTGTTAAAAAGTGTGACCATATGCTCTCTTAAGTGAGTTAAACTTGTATTTTGTGTGACTATCATCCATGCAATGGCCAATTTATTTTTATTTGTGTGTGGCTGATTGCAACTATTTGGTCACACACCGAGTGTCTTGTTGTGGGCTTTGGTCACATAAAATTATGCCAAATGTGGCCGAAGGTGTTAAAAAGTATGACCATATGCTCTTTTAAGTGAGGTAAACTTGTATTTTGTGAGACTATCGACCATGCAAGGGCCAATTTATTTTTATTTGCATGTGGCTGATTGCAACCATTTGGTCACACAATGAGTATCTTGTTGTGGGCTTTGGTCACATAAAATTATGCCAAATGTGGCTGAAGGTGTTAAAAAATGTTACCATACGCTCTTTTAAGTGAGGTAAACTTGTATTTTGTGTGACTATTGTCTACGCAATAGCCACTTTATTTTTATTTGTGTGTGGCTGATTGCAAACATTTGGTCACACAACGAGTGTGTTGTTGTGGGCTTTAATCACGTAAGATTATGCCAAATGTGGTCGTAGGTGTTAAAAAGTGTGACCCTATGCTCTTTTAAGTGAGAAAACTTGTGTTTTGAGTGACTATTGTCCATGTAACGTTATTTTTATTTGTGTGTGGCTGATTGCAACCATTTGGTCACCCAACGAGTGTCTTGTTGTGGGCTTTGGTCACATAAAATTATGCCAAATGTGGTTGTAGGTGTTCAAAAGTGTGACCATATGCTCTTTTAAATGAGTTAAACTTGTATTTTGGGTGACGGTTATCCATGCAATGGCCACTTTATTTTTATTTGTGTGTGGCTCATTGCAACCATTTGGTCACACAACGAGTGTCTAGTTGTGGACTTTGGTAATATAAAATTATGCCAAATGTGGTCGTAGATGTTAAAAAAGTGTGACCATATGCTCTTTTAAGTGAGGTAAACTTGTATTTTGTGTGACTATTGTCCACGCAATGGCCACTTTATTTTTATTTGTGTGTGGCTGATTGCAAGCATTTGGACACACAACGAGTGTGTTGTTGTGGGCTTTTGTCACATAAGATTATGCCAAATGTGGTCGTAGGTGTTAAAAAGTGTGACCCTATGCTCTTTTAAGTGAGAAAACTTGTGTTTTGAGTGACTATTGTCCATGTAATGCTATTTTTATTTGTGTGTGGCCGATTGCAACCATTTGATCAAACAATGAGTGTCTTGTTGTGGGCTTTGATCACATAAAATTATGCCAAATGTGGCCGTAGGTGTTGAAAAGTGTGACCATATGCTCTTTTAAATGAGTTAAACTTGTATTTTGGATGATTGTTTTCCATGCAATGGCCACTTTATTTTTACTTGTGTGTGGCTGATTGCAACCATTTGGTCACACAACGAGCGTCTTGTTGTGGGCTTTGGTAACATAAAATTATACCAAATGTGGCCGTAGGTGTTAAAAAGTGTGACCATATGCTCTTTTAAGTGAGGTAAACTTGTATTTTGTGTGACTATTGTCCACGCAATGGCCACTTTATTTTTATTTGTGTGTGGCTGATTGCAACCATTTGAACACACAACGAGTGTCTTGTTGTTGGCTTTGGTCACATAAAATTATGTCAAATGTGGCCGAAGGTGTTAAAAAGTGTGACCATATGCTCTCTTAAGTGAGTTAAACTTGTATTTTGTTTGACTATCATCCATGCAATGGCCAAATTATTTTTATTTGTGTGTGGCTGATTGAAACCATTTGGCCACACAACGAGTGTCTCGTTGTAGGCTTTGGTCACATAAAATTATGTCAAATGTGTCCGAAGGTGTTAAAAAGTGTTACCATATGCTCTTTTAAGTGAGGTAAACTTGTATTTTGTGTGACTATTGTCCACATAATTGCCACTTTATTTTTATTTGAGTGTGGCTGATTGCAACCATTTGGTTACACAACGAGTGTGTTGTTGTGGGCTTTGGTCACATAAGATTATGCCAAATTTGGCCGTAGGTGTTAAAAAGTGTGACCATATGATCTTTTAAGTGAGGTAATGTATTTTGTGTGACTATTGTCCATGCAATGATCACTTTATTTTTATGTTTGTGGCTGTTGTAACCATTTGATCACACAACGAGTGTGTTGTTGTGGGCTTGTTCACATAAAATTCTGCCAATCGTGGCCCTAGGTGTTAAAACATGTGTCCATATGCTCTTTTAAGTGAGGTAAACTTGTGTTTTGAGTGACTATTGTCCATGTAATGCTAATTTTATTTGGGTGTAGCTGATTGCAACCATTTGGTCACACAACTAGAGTCTTGTTGTGGGCTTTGGTCACATAAAAATATGCCAAATGTGGCCGAAGGTGTTAAAAAGTATGACATATCCTCTTTCAAGTGAGGTAAACTTGTATTTTGTGTGATTATCGACCATGCAATGGCCAGTTTATTTTTATTTGCATGTGGCTGATTGCAACCATTTGGTCACACAATGAGTATCTTGTTGTGGGCTTTGGTCACATAAAATTATGCCAAATGTGGCTGAAGGTGTTAAAAAATGTGACCATACGCTCTTTTAAGAGAGGTAAACATGTATTTTGTGTTACTATTGTCCACGCAATGGCCACTTTATTTTTATTTGTGTGTGGCTGATTGCAACCATTTAGTCACACAACGAGTGTGTTGTTGTGGGCTTTGGTCACATAAGATTATGCCAAATGTGGTCGTAGGTGTTAAAAAGTGTGACCCTATGCTCTTTTAAGTGAGAAAACTTGTGTTTTGAGTGACTATTGTCCATGTAATGTTATTTTTATTTGTGTGTGTCTGATTGCAACCATTTGGTCACACAACGAGTGTGTTGTTGTGGGCTTTTGTCACATAAGATTATGCCAAATGTGACCGTAGGTGTTAAAAAGTGTGACCCTATGCTCTTTTAAGTGAGGTAAACTTGTGTTTTGAGTGACTATTGTCCATGTAATGTTGTTTTTATTTGTGTGTGGCTGATTGTAACCATTTGGTCACACAACGAGTGTCTTGTTGTGGGCTTTGGTCACATAAAATTATGCCAAATGTGGCCGAAGGTGTTAAAAAGTGTGACCATATGCTCTCTTAAGTGAGTTAAACTTGTATTTTGTGTGACTATCATCCATGCAATGGCCAATTTATTTTTATTTGTGTGTGGCTGATTGCAACTATTTGGTCACACACCGAGTGTCTTGTTGTGGGCTTTGGTCACATAAAATTATGCCAAATGTGGCCGAAGGTGTTAAAAAGTATGACCATATGCTCTTTTAAGTGAGGTAAACTTGTATTTTGTGAGACTATCGACCATGCAAGGGCCAATTTATTTTTATTTGCATGTGGCTGATTGCAACCATTTGGTCACACAATGAGTATCTTGTTGTGGGCTTTGGTCACATAAAATTATGCCAAATGTGGCTGAAGGTGTTAAAAAATGTTACCATACGCTCTTTTAAGTGAGGTAAACTTGTATTTTGTGTGACTATTGTCTACGCAATAGCCACTTTATTTTTATTTGTGTGTGGCTGATTGCAAACATTTGGTCACACAACGAGTGTGTTGTTGTGGGCTTTAATCACGTAAGATTATGCCAAATGTGGTCGTAGGTGTTAAAAAGTGTGACCCTATGCTCTTTTAAGTGAGAAAACTTGTGTTTTGAGTGACTATTGTCCATGTAACGTTATTTTTATTTGTGTGTGGCTGATTGCAACCATTTGGTCACCCAACGAGTGTCTTGTTGTGGGCTTTGGTAACATAAAATTATGCCAAATGTGGTTGTAGGTGTTCAAAAGTGTGACCATATGCTCTTTTAAATGAGTTAAACTTGTATTTTGGGTGACGGTTATCCATGCAATGGCCACTTTATTTTTATTTGTGTGTGGCTGATTGCAACCATTTGGTCACACAACGAGTGTCTAGTTGTGGACTTTGGTAATATAAAATTATGCCAAATGTGGTCGTAGATGTTAAAAAAGTGTGACCATATGCTCTTTTAAGTGAGGTAAACTTGTATTTTGTGTGACTATTGTCCACGCAATGGCCACTTTATTTTTATTTGTGTGTGGCTGATTGCAAGCATTTGGACACACAACGAGTGTGTTGTTGTGGGCTTTTGTCACATAAGATTATGCCAAATGTGACCGTAGGTGTTAAAAAGTGTGACCCTATGCTCTTTTAAGTGAGGTAAACTTGTGTTTTCAGTGACTATTGTCCATGTAATGTTATTTTTATTTGTGTGTGGCTGATTGTAACCATTTGGTCACACAACGAGTGTCTTGTTGTGGGCTTTGGTCACATAAAATTATGTCAAATGTGGCCGAAGGTGTTAAAAAGTGTGACCATATGCTCTCTTAAGTGAGTTAAACTTGTATTTTGTGTGACTATCATCCATGCAATGGCGAATTTATTTTTATTTGTGTGTGGCTGATTGCAACCATTTGGTCACACAACGAGTGTCTTGTTGTGGGCTTTGGTCACATAAAATTGTGTCAAATGTGGTCGAAGGTGTTAAAAAGTGTGACCATATGCTCTTTTAAGTGAGGTAAACTTGTATTTTGTGTGACTATTGTCCACATAATGGCCACTTTATTTTTATTTGTGTGTGGCTGATTGCAACCAGTTGGTCACACAACGAGTGTTTTGTTGTAGGCTTTGGTCACATAAAATTATGCCTAATGTGGCCGAAGGTGTTAAAAAGTGTGACCATATGCTCTTTTAAGTGTGGTAAACTTTTATTTTGTGTGACTATTGTCCACGCAATGGCCACTTTATTTTTATTTGTGTGTGGCTGATTGCAAGCATTTGGACACACAACGAGTGTGTTGTTGTGGGCTTTTGTCACATAAGATTATGCCAAATGTGACCGTAGGTGTTAAAAAGTGTGACCCTATGCTCTTTTAAGTGAGGTAAACTTGTGTTTTCAGTGACTATTGTCCATGTAATGTTATTTTTATTTGTGTGTGGCTGATTGTAACCATTTGGTCACACAACGAGTGTCTTGTTGTGGGCTTTGGTCACATAAAATTATGTCAAATGTGGCCGAAGGTGTTAAAAAGTGTGACCATATGCTCTCTTAAGTGAGTTAAACTTGTATTTTGTGTGACTATCATCCATGCAATGGCGAATTTATTTTTATTTGTGTGTGGCTGATTGCAACCATTTGGTCACACAACGAGTGTCTTGTTGTGGGCTTTGGTCACATAAAATTGTGTCAAATGTGGTCGAAGGTGTTAAAAAGTGTGACCATATGCTCTTTTAAGTGAGGTAAACTTGTATTTTGTGTGACTATTGTCCACATAATGGCCACTTTATTTTTATTTGTGTGTGGCTGATTGCAACCAGTTGGTCACACAACGAGTGTTTTGTTGTAGGCTTTGGTCACATAAAATTATGCCTAATGTGGCCGAAGGTGTTAAAAAGTGTGACCATATGCTCTTTTAAGTGTGGTAAACTTTTATTTTGTGTGACTATTGTCCACGCAATGGCCACTTTATTTTTATTTGTGTGTGGCTGATTGCAACCATTTGGTCACACAACGAGTGTGTTGTTGTGGGCTTTTGTCACATAAGATTATTCCAAATGTGACCGTAGGTGTTAAAAAGTGTGACACTATGCTCTTTTAAGTGAGGTAAACTTGTGTTTTGAGTGACTATTGTCCATGTAATGTTATTTTTATTTGTGTGTGGTTGATTGTAACAATTTGGTCACACAACGAGTGTCTTGTTGTGGGCTTTGGTCACATAAAATTATGTCAAATGTGGTCGTAGGTGTAAAAAAGTGTGACCATATGCTCTTTTAAATGAGTTAAACTTGTATTTTGGGTAACTGTTGTCCATGCAAGTGCCACTTTATTTTTATTTGTGTGTGGCTGATGTCAACCATTTGGTCACACAACGAGTGTCTTGTTGTCGGCTTTGGTAAAATAAAATTATGCCAAATGTGGCCGTAGGTGTTAAAAAGTGTGACCATATGCTCTTTTAAGTGAGGTAAACTTATATTTTGTGTGACTATTTTCCACGCAATGACCATTTTATTTTTATTTGTGTGTGGCTGATTGCAACCATTTGGTCACACAACGAGTGTGTTGTTGTGGGCTTTTGTCACATAAGATTATGCCAAATGTGACCGTAGGTGTTAAAAAGTGTGACCCTATGCTCTTTTAAGTGAGGTAAACTTGTGTTTTCAGTGACTATTGTCCATGTAATGTTATAATTTGTGTGTGGCTGATTGTAACCATTTGGTCACACAATGAGTGTCTTGTTGTGGGCTTTGGTCACATAAAATTATGTCAAATGTGGCCGAAGGTGTTAAAAAGTGTGACCATATGCTCTCTTAAGTGAGTTAAACTTGTATTTTGTGTGACTATCAACCATGCAATGGCCAATTTATTTTTATTTGTGTGTGGCTGATTGCAACCATTTGGCCACACAACTAGTGTCTTTTTGTGGGCTTTGGTCACATAAAATTATGTCAAATGTGGCCGAAGGTGTTAAAAAGTGTGACCATATGCTCTTTTAAGTGAGGTAAACTTGTATTTTGTGTGACTATTGTCCATGCAATGGCCACTTTTTTTTATTTGTGTGTGGCTGATTGCAACCATTTGGTCACACAACGAGTATCTTGTTGTGGGCTTTGGTAACATAAAATTATTCCAAATGTGGTCGTAGGTGTTAAAAAGTGTGACCATAATTGTTCACCGAATGACCACTTAAATTTGATGCACTATTTAGTCCCGCAAATATTTAATCAAACAGTGGCCACAATGTGTGACCATATGATATATTTATTTATATAACATCACAAAAAAAATTGGAATATGTACATGTACAGTAATTGCATCAACTAATTAAACAGGACTGTAATGTATTGACTTTTGACTCTTCAATCTGGTCTTCGCTTGCCTTTGTAATTGCGAATCATGACTAGTCACACAAATCTACTTTTTTTTTTGTTTCTCTTTCGTTTTACTTCTGGTGCAGCACCTGCTGCCGTCTTTTGTCCAAAATCTGGTGGTGTTACCTGTAATAAGAAACAAGGCGTATATCTATGAAACACTAAATTAAAATGAAGAACTATATATATATATCTGTGTGTGTGTGTGTGTATACACATATATACATATGTAGCTAGGCAGATAAAATACCTCGTGACCCATATCAATAATCACTTTATCCTTGGGCCATGCATAAAAATCACTGACTGCGTCTTTAGCTGTTATGAAACCAATGTTTCCTTCGTCCGGAATACAAGCTGCATCCATTTTCGATTGGTCAACGGATACTTTGTAGCAATCGTCTTGGAGTGGTGTGTTATGAAGCATCAGGATTTCATCTGTCAGGTAGACAGTACCCTTAGCAATGATGCTTGCCCTATTAATGTTCCACAGTTTACAGCTGAACATCTAAAGAAAATGATAACGATTATTATGTATTTTTTTTAAATTTGTATGTATACATACTTCAGAATTTGATTATACTGAAGATCAATGTACATATGAATATTTTGGATGAATACATTGTTTCGAAAATATCATGTAGTGAAAATGTTAAGCTGCTAGTTGAGGTTTTCATGTTGTTAGCATACTTCAGGGGTGTTTACAATTCTCTAGCTGTTAGTTCAAGAAACTCAAGCTGCTAGTTCAAAAAACTCAAGCTGCTAGAGTCAAATGATCAAGTTTCTTATTGATAATAACAGAAGGTGCTACATTCAAGGAAGACATAAAGATTAGAATATTTGAAGATATCTCTCGAAGATAAATTGTAGTTTTTCAAGGAATCAAATAGATTAGAAAAAATAGAGTAGACGGAAGTTCTCAATGTACACACGTAATATTTTTCTATTCTGTTTTAAGTTTTCCTAAGCCTCTAAGTTTTTAAAACCCAAAGAACAGTATGTGTTCTTCGTCTAATCAAAAGGAATAGAGGTTCTTGTGAAAGCTGTAATCATTCTGAGTTTCAATATAAAGTTCTGTGTTTGAAAGTTATATACCTGCGGTTGCTTTGGCACTGTTGGAGAGTGCTGCCTCTTTTGCCTCGGTTTAGAATTCTTCGTGACTTGTGAATCAGGCGGCGTGCTGTTTGGCTCGCCAACAGATTTACCAATCGATTCCTATATATAAAACTCGGTAAATTAATAAGTCATGTATATATGTAAAACTATTAAATCACAGTGAACTCGAAAATAATATTAAACTGATCAATTTAATTCAAATATTTGAATACTTGCATTAGTTTGTACAGCTGGCTTTTCCTTCGCAAAATGGCCCTCATCCTGATGAGTATTGGCAGCGTTAGGATTAACGTCCAATGGTGGAGACACCACTAGAGACACCTGCGATAAAAATTAAGAAATGCATTTGTTAGTAAAATAAATGTATAAAATGTTAAATAGCATAATTAATACAATAAATGGTTTCCTCATATTCTGGTGCATGAGTTGACAATGATTCTGGCTTCTCCCCTTGTGCATCAAACCGAGCCATAAGTTGGTGAACCATTGCCTGTGTATCTTCCACTTTTGTTGTCAACAACTTTATCTTATGTTATTTGTCTTCACGTTCGCGTCTTAGATCAGTTTCACTTTCGCGTCTCTCAGCTTCACATTCGCGTCTCTCAGCAGCAACTGCTGCTTCAAGTAGTTTAACTCTCTCATCATCTGATGCTTTTCTTCGAGGAATATTAAAATATTTTCTGATTGTCACTCCGCTGCCCACTCCTCTTGCATATCCCGACTTTTCCGGACCAAATACCTCTGTCAAGGCATCAGTCCCCTCATCAACCATTAAGGTTCCGGCTTTGATATTGTCCTCGGTGGCTCTCTGCATTAAAGATTCCAATAGGCAGTAAGTAATTTGTTTCGTGAAAATAAACATGAATATGTAATTAAATTATGTATTAGAATATATATGTCAAGCATATATATATATATATGTGAAAATGCTTACTACTTCATCGGCCTTTGCTTTAGTCCTTTCATCTCGAAATACCCCTTCTTTGTTTTGCCTTCCTTTCAACCATAATATACCACGTAGGGGTTCTACATCTGCTTCATTTACTTTTTCTTTAATCTTATAATCATCAAATACACATGTAAAGTTAAACCAACTAGTATATATATATAAAGTACTTAGAAAATAGAAAACAGAAAACATAAACAAATTATTGTTCTGTAAATGTAGTTACCAGTTTTTTTTCACATATTCGTATCCACCTCGTCCCGTAGTATGCAGATAAACAGACATGGAGCGCGCCTCTTTAGATGCATCTGACTTTTTCTTAACTTCAGAACAAAATGATACTTAATTAACGTTTGCAAACACAATATATAATATGAAAGATATATGTATGGAATTAATTATAATATAACCAAAACCTGGTAAGCTACAGTGCTCGTATACTGTACGAAATCAACCCGTTCCTTGTGCTTGACAATTGCACTATACTTGGGTGGGACTTGATTTAGTTTTGATAGCGTATCTTTGTTTGGTAGTATGTATTTTTCCCTCAATTTCCTTCTGAAGTTCCTTAGATGTGCACCAAGACGATTCATTACTAACTTTCTGTATGTCTCATCAACATCAAAATATCGCTGAAAATAACAAATTAAATACACAAGTCTGATTAACAGCAATCTTATATAATTTTTGAACGTTAAGAAATTAAACATAATTGGTTAAAACTAACTATGATTTCATCCCATAGCTTAGCTCTTGCTTCTGAATCGACCTTCTTCCATGTCAGAATCTTCAAGCCTATGTGCTCACGAATCATGTCTCCTAAAAAACTTGCAAACACTGTTCTGTGATCTCCTGTTAGTCTATCCATTGTATCAAACGTTACCTTGAGCTTTGATGCACCGGGTATGCTGGACCGGTTGTGAAACTTAGATAACCTTGTTATGCCCCTCGGCGGAACTACTATTTTCATTGGACGTGCATTGATTGCAACATCATCCATCTCTTGTTGTTCATCATAATCATCGTACTCCTATGATTCATATCCATCATGATCATCTGCCTCGCCATTATTTTGAATAACAAGTTGATTGTTCATGGTTTTAGTATCCATGATCCTTTAAGTTCTTTTGGAGAGAGTTGAAAAAGATTATAAATTATGAAGATTCGGTAGAAAAAGTGTATAAGCAGATTAATGATTGTGTTTGTAGGAAGTAACTGTAATTATCGAAGTTTAAGGAATGTAAAACGGCAAGTCTAATGTTAAATTTTCGCATAAATTTTGGCTCCATTTTTAAAATATTTTGGTCCAAAATTAATATTTCGGTCCAAATTTAATATTAAAAATATCAGAAATGTTTTATGAAAAAAAATACCAAAATGCATGACTTAGCTTAGTGGTAAAGGTGGTGGATGGTGTTAGTGTGTTGGGCTGGTCACGTGTTCGAGTCTAACATATATGTAACTTCTTTAGCTTTTTTATTTTGTAAGTGATAATGATATAAATTATATCTTATATTTTGAACGGCTAGAATATCATTAACAACCAAAGTTATATAAGCTAATAACTTAAACCTGCAATTTGGGTATACTTTAAGGACCATTTTTTTGCAATTTAGTCTAATTGGAATTCAAATCAACATTTGTACATATACCTAAACATATATTGTATTATAAATCAAAACCTAGTTTATAAAATAATTACTTGATTAATTTGAACCTATTTTATTATTCATGGAATGGAATGGAAATGAAATGATTACATATAACCTAAGTTTACTAAATAATTACTTGATTAAGTTTAACCTAAGTTTTAATATTTCACTAGAGTTAAATTGAGAAATTCTGTTTTTCCAAATCTCAAACTGTTAGTTCAATTTCTTAAGCTAATAGTGCATTTTCTCTAGCTATTAAGTAATATATATTTTGTAAGTGATAATGATATAATTTATATCTTATATTTTGAACGGCTATAATATCATTAACAACCAAAGTTATATAAGCTAAATAACTTATACATGCAAGTTGGGTATAGTTTAAGAACCATTTTTTGCAATTTACTCTAATTGGAATTCAAACCAACAAAAATGATAAACCAACATTTGTACATAAACCTAAACATTTATTGTATTATAAATCTAAACTTGCTTGTAGTAATTACAGAATTGTATCAAGATCATACATTCACATCCCAGGTTTGTATAAAATTGTGTAACAAGCATCCCAAATACAAACATTACAACTAAAAATGTATTCATTTACAAAAAGAAACCCTCTAATTAATGCATCATCTTGCCAGTTGTGTTATTGGCAAGAACGGCTCAACATGTTGAAATGCCTCGGTAGAAGCCTCTTGCGATCCTGCATCAACAACCGACGGACTTTGGCAGCCGTTTCGGTCACCGACTGCAGACGCGTTGATGATTTATAGAAGGCATCATTCAACACGCTCCTAGCATCTTCTACTCTCTGTCCTCCTTCTGCCATCAGCAGCATTCCGAGGAGAAACTTAGTATGAAGCGATCCGGAACGTGCTGCACGTTGCAGCTTCTCCTTTCCTTCAGTATCCAAACCCGCGTAAAAAATATTTAACTGTTGATCAATACAATACAGAAACATAAATATGTATTTCATGTTTAGGCAAATAAAAAAAACAATAGAAAGCATGGAAAATAAAGTGAACCAATCCGTCATTAAAGAGCAAGTTAATGTTTCCCTTCTCCCTTAGAAGGTAAAGTAGTTTAGATTTTGGCCCCCTAAACCTTATTCGGAGGATAGAATCAACTTCCATCATCTGATAAACTAGGTTTATCAAATTACTTGATTAATTTCAACCTAAGTTTTATTCTATTATTCATGTAATTTCATGTAA
The DNA here is from genome assembly GCA_020465985.1 of Centrapalus pauciflorus. NCBI lineage: Eukaryota > Viridiplantae > Streptophyta > Magnoliopsida > Asterales > Asteraceae > Centrapalus > Centrapalus pauciflorus. The sequence continues at coordinate 99,662 of JAANYP010004012.1, forward strand.
TGGAAATGAATTGATTATCTATATAAACCTAGGTTTATAAAATTACTTGATTAATTTTAACCTAAGTTTTATTATTCAATTGAGTTAAATTGAAAAATTTTGTTTTGCAAGTTTCGACCTGTTAGTTCAATTTCTCAAGCTGTTAGTGCATTTTTTCAAGCTGTTAAGTATTTTATAAACCTAAGTTTATAAACTTACTTGATTAATTTTAACCTAAGTTTTATTATTCATGGAATGGAATGCAATTGAATTGAATTGATTATCTGTATATAACCTAAGTTTATAAAATTACTTGATTAATATTAACCTAAGTTTTATTATTCATGGAATGGAATGCAATTGAATTGAATTGATTATCTGTCTATAACCTAGGTTTATGAAATTACTTGATTAATTTCAACCTAAGTTTTATTTTATTATTCATGTAATTTAATGGAATGGAAATGAATTGATTATCTGTATATAACCTAGGTTTATGAAATTACTTTATTAATTTTAACCTAAGTTTTATTTTATTATTCATGTAATTTCATGGAATGGAAATGAATTGATTATCTGTATATAACCTAGGTTTATGAAATTACTTGATTGATTTCAACCTAAGTTTTATTTTATTATTCATGTAATTTCACGGAATGGAAATGAATAGATTATCTATATATAAACTAGGTTTATAAAATTACTTGATTAATTTTAACCTAAGTTTTATTATTCAATTGAGTTAAATTGAAAATTTATGTTTTTGCAAATTTCGAGCTGTTAGTTCAATTTCTCAAGCTGTTAGTGCATTTTCTCAAGTTGTTAAGTGTTTTATAAACCTAAGTTTATAAAATTACTTGATTAATTTTAACCTAAGTTTTATTATTCATTGAATGGAATGCAATTGAATTGAATTGAATTGATTATCTGTATATAACCTAGGTTTATGAAATTACTTGATTAATTTTAACATAAGTTTTAATATTCATGGAATGCAATGCAATTGAATTGAATTGATTATCTGTTTATAACCTACGTTCATGAAATTACTTGATTAATTTTAACATAAGTTTTATTATTCATGGAATGGAATGCAATTCAATTTAATTGATTAACTGTTAATAACCTACGTGCATGAAATTACTTGATTAATTTTAACATAAGTTTTATTATTTATAGAATGGAATGCAATTGAATTGAATTAATTAACTGTTTATAACCTACGTTCTTGAAACTACTTGATTAATTTTAAATCGCGGGAGAAAACTATTCAAACTGCAAACTACCAGTTTCAAATTCAGAGCCCTAAATCGCGGGAAATACTAATCAAACTACCAGTTTCAAATCCAGAGCCCTAAATCGCACTTCCACTTTCACTCGAAACCTTAGTTCTTGAATTCGGGATTGCATTGATGGCGGAATTAAAGATTGTCAAGGAGCGCAACTGTCTGCCCTACATTTTGAAGCATCCTGAGTTGGACGGTTTCCACGCGATGATGGACTTCTTGAGATGTACAAACATCTATTAGGCTTTGATGGTGAATCCTACAATTTACATTCCTCAACTGGTGAAATTTTAGAGTCATGCTCGTACGGGAATTGTTGATGGAATCACTTCCATTGACTCTACTGTTGATGGCCAACCGATCACCATCACTGAGGACTCCATTCGTTGGCACATACAACTGCAAGATGCCCAAGGTATTAATGATTTCATCTCTACTACCATAATAGAGGGACTTGCACGTTTGGGGTATGAGGGCACATTGGACAAACTTACATTTTACAAACACTTTTTTGGTTCCCAATGGAATTACCTCATCCATATCCTTCAACAATGCCTAAGCCCTAAACGAACAGGTTGGTGGGAATTTTCTTCAAACATTGCTACTGCTTTGATTTGCTTATCCACTGGCCAACAGTTTAATTTTTCTGGTATGTTTTTCAAGGGATGTTAAGTAATATGAATCCCAAACATGGGAAATTTTTTATGTATCCTAGGTTTTTGGCTCATATTTTTGCAAATCATTTTGAAATTTTGAAAACACACGACGATACATGTTTCCCATTGTCACACATGACAATCTGTCAAAAGATTTTTGAAACACAATGACAAATTTTCAGGCACTAACACCCTATTGACTCAAGCAATGAGGGTTGTTTTTACAGGAAACAGGGGAGAAGTTCCTGAGCATGAACAGCCCCACCTTAATGCTCAACCAACAGGAACCCAAACCCCTCACCATGATAGAAATAAATCACCATCTGCTCCTTCTGATCAACCTACTCCATCACCCACTGCACTCAAAAAGAAAATAAGTGATGATGCTCCTTCCATACCACCTCTCACCCAAATACCTGAAAGCCCTGCACAGGAGCATCCTCTTGTGCATAATATCCAAAGGGAAACAAATGAGGACACTCCCAACTTGAACAAGGAGGTGATCAACCCAACAGCGGTTGATCATATGGTATCTGTGGCTATCACTATTGATACTCCTGCAAGAGGGGTTCAGGACACTGACAACATCCTTAAGACCACTACAATGGCAACAGAGGATGTTCATACATCTTTTGGAAGTCCCCAGAACCAAGAACGGAGGGGCCTAGACTTTTCTCCTAGGAGAACACGTTCTGGTAATACTGTCAGTGATATTCCAAAGGTGCCAACAACACTTGAGGACATTGAGGCTAGTCTGCAACTACAAGAATTGATGAATTCTACTCTTGTACCTATTATTGTTGCCTTTGATTACTACAAGGCTATCATTGAAGCTCAAGGCAAACAAATTGTAAGCATGCAGCAAGTCAAAGTTGCACAACAACAGCAAATTGTCATGATAAAGCAAGCCTTGAGAGAAGCTGGTGAGAGCCTACTCAAACATGATTCTACACTTGCAGCATTGGTTGCAACAGTCTTTCCTCCCTCTGAACGACCTGATGCATCCAAAACGGGGGAGAATCAAACACCACCAGCAGCTCCACAGCCAACATCGTCACAAAATAAGCCAACAGTAATTCTCAAACTTCGTAACTTCTTAAAATAGCAACAAACTTTTAAATATCCCAAATACATAATAATTGCTCATAATTTAACTTAATTATAACTTATCCACTTAAATAGATCTGAATTATAGTAATTGAATTCGAGGATGTTACAACATGGGCTCCACCACGCTCTAACTTCGTCCTTGAAGTTATTTGACTTCAAACAGCTGCGGATATTTCCTTAACATATCAGCTTTCGTCTCCCATGTATGATTGGCTCCCTTATGATGCTTCCAACGTACAAGCACCATTTCGATCTCTTTGCTTCTCAATTTCTTCACCTTAGTATCTAACACACACTCCGGCTCCTCAACATACCGGAGCCTTTCATCAACTTGCAGCTCGGTGTGGTCAGCCAAATCCTCATTTTCAGTAGTAAAGGATTTCCTAAGGTTCCCTACATGGAACACCGGGTGTATGCCCGACATTTCTTCAGGCAATTCTAACTGATAAGACTGGTTTCCAACTTTTTCAACAATCTTGAACGGTCCGACGAATCTTGGAGCCAACTTTCCTCTCTTCACGAAACGAGTAACACCTCTCATAGGTGATACTTTCAGATATACCAATTATTTACCTCAAAGTTGATCGGTTTGTGTCTCCTATCGTAGTAACTTTTCTGACGATCCTGGGACGCCTTCATGTTCTGCCTAATCAACTGTATCTTCTCGTTTGTTTCTTGAAGCAAGGCCGGCCCAGCAATTGGTGTTTCACCCGTTTCTCTCCAACAAGTAGGAGTCCTACATCTCCTCCCATACAACGCCTCAAACGGTGCTTTCTTGATCGTCGCGTGATAGCTGTTATTATATGAAAACTCTATTAGTGGCAAATGATCGTCCCAATTGCCACCGAGATCTAACACACACGATCTCATCATGTCTTCCAAGGTAAGGATTGTTCGTTCACTTTGGCCAACGGTTTCCAGACGATAGGCCGTACTCATAGCGATCCTTGTTCCCAACCCTTCTTGCAAAGCCGACCAGAAGTTCGAAGTAAATCAGCTATCTCGATCCGATACAATGGACTTAGGCACCCCATGCCTAGAAACAATCTCGTCCATATAAATCTGAGCTAACTTCTCCAGCGAATAATTTTCTCTAATCGGTATAAAGTGAGCCGACTTAGTCAATCTATCCACTATCACCCATACTGCATCGTGTTGACGCCTAGTTTTCGGCAATTTCGTAACAAAATCCATCGTAATATGTTCCCACTTCCATTCCGGAATGGGAAGTGGTTGCAGACTGCCGTATGGTTGCTGATGTTCGGCTTTCACCAGCCGACAAGTTCGACATCTTTCCACATAATGGCCTATATCCTTCTTCAATCCGGGCCACCAAAAGTCTGCTTTAAGTTCGTTGTACATCTTTGTGCTTCCGGGATGTACAGAAAATTTCGATTGATGTGCCTCTTCAATGATCACCTGTCTCATTCCACCAAACTTCGGCACCCATATCCTTCCATAAATTCCTTTCAAACCCGATTCACTAGTTTCCATATTCTTCATTTGCACCCTTATATCCTCATTACCAACATTTTCATCTTTCAACGCTTGCTCTTGAGCGGCCTTGACATCATCAATAATAGTGCAGGTCAGCATTGTAGACGTCATCATATAACAGCAATCCTTAGCATATGCTTTGCGACTCAAAGCATCGGCTACTACATTAGCCTTTCCAGGATGGTAAAGGATCTCACAGTCGTAATTCTTTATTAATTCCATCGAACGTCTCTGCCTCATATTTAGCTCCTTCTGACTAAAAATATATTTCAAACTCTTATGATCCGTGTAAAGTTGACACTTAGTACCGTACAGATAGTGCCTCCATAACTTCAATTCAAATGTGACCGCTGTCAACTCAAGATCATGAGTTGAATAATTCTTCTCATGCTGCTTCAACTGTCTTGAAGCATAAGCAATTACTTTCCCGCGCTGCATCAGTACAGCACCTAACCCCAGTCTTGAGGCATCCGTATACACCACAAAATCCTCATTGCCCTCTGGTAGAGCAAGTATCGGTGCTTCGCTTAACGTTTTCTTCAAAATTTCAAAGGCATCCTGCTGCACAGCTTCCCATACAAACGGTGCATTCTTCTTTGTTAATGCAATCAAAGGAACTGCAATTTCAGAAAAATCCTTTATGAACCTCCTATAGTAGCCCGCCAACCCCAGAAAACTTCTAACTTCAGTAGCTGAACACGGCGGTTCCCAGTTCTTTATCGCTTCTACCTTAGCCGGATCTACCGAAATCCCAGCTCCAGAAATCACATGTCCTAAAAATTGTATCTGTTGCAGCCAAAATTCACACTTCGAAAATTTGGCGTACAACTTCTCTTTCCTCAACAACTCTAACAGCTCCTTGAGATGTTCAGCATGCTCAACCTCAGACTTAGAGTACACCAGAATGTCATCAATAAATACTATTACCGACTTGTCTAACATCGGTCTGCACACTCTATTCATAAGATCCATAAAGACAGCCGGAGCATTGGTTAACCCGAAAGGCATAACCAAAAACTCATAATGCCCATAACGTGTCTTAAATGCTGTCTTAGGCACATCCTCTTCTCGTACTTTCAACTGATGGTACCCCGACCACAAATCAATCTTGGAGAACACACTGGCTCCATGCAACTGATCAAATAAGTCGTCTATCCTCGGCAGTGGATACTTGTTCTTAATCGTCAACTTGTTCAGCTCCCGGTAGTCAATGCACATTCTCATTGTGCCATCTTTCTTCTTCACAAACAATACCGGAGCTCCCCACGGTGATGAACTCGGTCGAATGAAGCCCTTGTCCAACAAATCTTGAAGCTGTGTCATCATTTCTTTCATCTCGGTTGGGGCAAGACGATAAGGAGAACGAGCTACCGGTGCAGCTCCAGGGATCAAGTCAATTTTAAACTCCACTTGTCTCTCAGGCGGCACGCCAGACAAGTCTTCCGGAAACACATCCGGGAATTGTGAAACAACCGGCACATCGGCCAAATATCTCTTCTCAGCCTTAGCATCAATCGCATAAGCTAAGTAAGCGTCACACCCCTTTGCAACAAGCTTTCGGGCTTTTGCAATAGTCAGCAAACACAGATCCCCACTTCTCCTATCCCCGTAAATACATATCTCACGCCCCTCCGGAGTAGTTATCTTTATCATCCGCTTCTTACAAACTATGTGAGCTTCATTCTCAATTAACCAGTCCATCCCGACTATCACGTCAAACTCACTGAACTCAATACGGATCAGGTCCAAATTGAAGACTACATCTTCAATTACTAATGTGCAATTACGGTATATGTGATCTACCTTGACTAGAGTGTTGCTAGCAGTTTCTATGTCAAGTATAGCAGATAATCTAGACAGAGGCATGGAAAGCTAATCTAGAGAGAAATAGAGAGAGTTTTCTAGAGAGAGTGTAAAGAGAGAGTGAAAGGTATGAAATGAAAGGCTTTTAGCCTTTTTATTCCCATCTTTCCCATTTTGCACATTTCACCCCTCAACTTAACCGGTTCCATAAAATACTGATTTATTCTTAAATTTATCATTACTAACTTTTATAATTCATAATACTCCATAATAATAATTATTAATTCTCAAACTTCGTAACTTCTTAAAATAGCAACAAACTTTTAAATATCCCAAATACATAATAATTGCTCATAATTTAACTTAATTATAACTTATCCACTTAAATAGATCTGAATTACAGTAATTGAATTCGAGGATGTTACACCAAATGACCTAATTTCTTTCTGGAAATTAATTTAATGAGTTAGCTTTCCAAACCATCTGGTTTCAAGAGAATCCATTTAGATTTGAGTATGAAAACGTATTTTTAAAGTTAAGTGTGCAAAAAGTAAAAATCTGGCAGAATGTTCATGTGACTTGTAAATACCATAACTCTCAGAATAATGCTCCTAATAACTTGAATCCACTTCTTTTAATTTAGTATTATGAGTTATATTTCAAATGGTTGTGGTCTCACTCAAATCCATTGAGGTTTAACCCTCCAAACTGTCCATGCAAGAAAGGTGTGCAATCTTCTCAACCTTCTGGACTTCTGTTTTTGTATAATTTTTAAAGTAGACTTAGACATCTCCAAAAAAATGTGTGCAATATACCAAAATCTTCCTAAAACACTGAAGTTTAACATAAAAAAGTATTATCACCTGATCAGAACGTTAAATATATGAAAAATGCTTGCAAAGTGAGGTCATCGAATCTGGACAGATTGTGTTTTGTCCACTATCACTTTGCAATCATAAACTTGGTCTTATATTGAGATACTTCATAAAAATAAATCATGTATTCTACTTTATTCCATTCATTTTATTTATATAAACTCCATGCAAAATAAAAACTAAACTATAAACAAAAATATTCCATACATCTAATGGATTTACGAACAAATATGGCATTGTATGAAAATATAAAAGAAACTTAGTATAATCTATTGTTTTAAAGGTTTAAAATACAAACTTACATAGAATTCCCACCATGTGTTATAGCCGGACGTTAGACGTGTTTAGGATTCAAACCTTGCAAACGTCACCCATTCACTCGAAGGGATGTGAGTATTCACGACCCCTTTTTACAATTTTTAACGTTTTGGGGGAAAAGCATGGTACATTCTTGCAAACTCATGATATACTTACAAACTTGCTTATCCTTATGCATGCCAACTATCGATATACTTTCAAACTCGTTTATGCTATGCATGCAAACGTGGTTGTGGTTATACTTTTGAATTTTACATTGTTATGATACTCTTTGCACTTGGTATGTATGTAATCTTGATTAGTGAATGAAACCGAAACACCGGTCTACTCATTAACTCACTTTATCGAGCCGAATATAACTATTGATATCAATACTTGGTGGCCACCCACTCACGGTGTACAACGTGGAGTGTTCCTTTCTCATACTATACCCATAAGACGGGGTACTTGGACTTAGGTTTGAGTAGGAGGTGCTATTCTCTAATTTTGCATACAACGGGTTACCATGTGCCACACCACGAAACCAACACTCAAATTTTGACATGTTTTATACTATGTAAAATAGATTGTTCTTTTTTACATAAACCGTGAACTCACCAACTATTTTCAATAGTTGACCATTTTTAGCATGCTTTTCAGGGAATCAAGCTTAAAAATCGGATCACTACGATATGCATGTTTTGGTGTGCTTGAAGAAGTCTTCACATTTTTATCAAGCACTTTATTAATTGAAGTTTCGCTATGGTTGTAACCATAAAACAATTTCCTTTTAAATTCGTATGTAAAACTTTTACTATGTATGGTATTTGATCTTTAACTTATGCTATTATCACAACACTGTTACATCTCGTGTTTCCGCCTTAGCGGGGTGTGACAGTTTTTGCTATCAGAGCCTAAGGTTATAGATAATACCAAGTATTTCATTTGAAAAATTTTAAATTATAACCACTAGCTCAAAACATCGTTTCTAAACTATTTTACCTATTACTAGTTTAATTGCCCCCTGCTGACCTTTCACTTTGAGTACTGCTGCAGTAAAGCCAACGGGAAGATAAGTCTCAGGGCTCAATCTAGGCTGCCAGCCAAGATGAAGAAAGTCAAGTGTAGCATTATCGGATCGTAATTAAACAAAGCTTGATCACCTTTGTTTAACCTAGAAAAGATGATGCATCATCGGATCGTGATTAAACATACACTAGGAGTATGTTTGACAACAATTTTTGTACTACAAATACTTTTATAAAAACTTCATCTTGTGTGTATGTGATCACTGCATATTACCATCAACACCCTATGCCGATAGAAATGATTAAGCATACACAATTATGTAAGGAAATATTCACGAGTCGATAAAACCAGATGAAAGGTGCCTAGGATAGTCATTCGGCTTGGTTGTTGGATTTTCCGAAAGGCATATGCCGAAAGGATCCTGCCTCCCGATCGACCTGACTGGCCATTCATTGTTTGTAGTGAAAAGTGAAATACCCTAGGCCAAATGTTTAGCAATTGCATACATAAACCATATATGCCCATATCGTTATTAATCAAATATGTTTGGGCCTTAGTAATTAAGTATGCTTATATATATATATATATATATATATATATATATATATATATATATATATATATATATATATATATATATATATATATATATATATATATATATATATATATGATTTGTCTAGTTACTCGATACTTCTGATGAGGATCCTAGTGAAGCTCAATCTATTGAGCAGTCATATCATCTACACTCGCCTGCTAGAACTCAACCCCCATCGCAACGTAAACGTCTTTGGATCAAGCACACTGCAAGAAAGAGGAACCAACTATGGAGCAACGGTGCAAGAACCAAAGCGGTACACCAGAAATTTGCCAAAATGCGACCGATGTAATTTTCATCACAAGGGACGTTGCCCGGTTTGCGAAAAATGTAAGAAGGTGGGTCGTACCGCACAATATTGTAAGGAGGGAAAAGGGGATAGAAGAGAGGGAAATAAACCAGAAAAGAAGGCGTGCTATGAATGTGGAAGTGAGGATCATTTTCGAAACAACTGCCCAAGGTTGAATAGAGGGCAGAACAACAACAAAAACAACAATCAGAATCAGGCAGGCCAAGCAAGGGGCAGAGCATTTGTTATTGGAGCTGCAGAAGCAAGGGAGGATCCCAACGTCGTGACTCGTACGTTTCTCTTGAATAACCACTATGCATCAGTACTATTTGATTCAGGAGCAGATAGGAGTTTTTAGGCCACTAATCAATGTGAAAACTGACAGCCTAAGAGATGTTTATGCAATTGAGTTTGCTAACGGTCTAGAAACTACTGTCAAAGACGTACTGCTAGGATGTACCTTAGAACTGAATGATAAGTTATTCAATATCGATCTTATCCCAATTGAATTAGGAAGCTTTGATGTAGTTGTGGGAATGGATTGGCTATCCGGAAACCGAGCAGAAATTTGTTGCTCCGAAAAGGTTATCAAATTACCTTTTCAAGAAGGAGAAACTCTTATAATACACGGAGATAAACCCAATAGGAGCTTGCAGATTGTGTCTGGTATAAGGATTCAAAGGTTTCTTAGGAAAAAGTATTGTGCTTTCCTAGCACATGTTGTCGACAAGAGGGTTAAGGAGAAGCAAATTCAGGATATTCCGGTGATGAAAGATTACCCCGAAGTATTTCCAGAAGATTTACCCGTTTTACCCCCATTGAGACAAGTCGAATTCCATATCAACTTAACTCCTGGA
>JAANYP010004013.1:0-27500 GCA_020465985.1 Centrapalus pauciflorus
GGAAGAAAGTGCAGAACTCCTACCTGTTGGCGCGAAACAGGCGAATCACCAATAGCAGGTCCTGCCCTTCTACAGTTGACTCATGAAAAGATTCAACTTGTTAGAAGAAATATTCTTGAAGCTCAGAGCAGGCAGAAGTCGTATTATGATAATCGGCATAGATCAATCAGTTTTGCAGTTAACGACTGGGTGATGCTGAAAGTATCCCCAATGAAGAATGTGGTGCGATTTATTAAAAGAAACAAGCTAGCTCCGAGATTTATTGGTCCGTTCAAGATTGTGGAAAAGATTGGAAATCAATCTTATCGTCTTGAACTACCGACTGACTTAGCTGGAATACATCCTGTATTCCATGTTAGTCATCTAAGAAAGAGTTTAGCTGACGAAAGGGAAGTTCAGATTCCACATGTTAACCTGCAGATTGATGAGAAGCTTCGTGTGGTTGAAGAGCCAGAACGTATTCTGGACTCCAAGACCAAAAAGCTTCGGAATAAAGAGATACAGATGGTGCTCGTCCAGTGGAAACACCACAAAGGTTCGCATCAGTCTTGGGAATCGAGAGATGTTATGAAAGCTACTTATCCAAGTCTGTTCGAACGTAGCTAACTTCGGGGACGAAGTTTGTGCGTGGTGGAGCCCATTCTGTAACAACCTAATTTTGATCTAGTCATAAATTCAGTAATATTTTGAACCGATAATGTAATAAAGTTACATTATTTGAATTATAATTTAATTAAGTGATGAAATATTTATTAAATTATATATATATTTATATTTATGAATTAATAAACTATTAAGGGAATTAAATAAAAGAGATATAATATGCAACAATGAAAGTGAGTTAGCTAGCAAATATAACTAGACGACGTATATAAACGAAAATTTGATTCAAAAACTCAGATTTGCTCTCTCTCTCTAACTCTCTCTCTCTAAAACTCTCTCTCTAGCTTTCTCTCTCTACCTTCTCTCTAGAAATTCTACTAAACCGACCGTCCGATTATCAAGATATATATACCGTTAGGAAGATCTCGGCGAATACTACACGAATATACTAATTTCTGCTTGAGTTCATACGAATTGAGGTAAGATTTTATAGTTTTACGTTTTATATATATATTTGGTATTTTTCGAATCTATTAATTTTATGAAATCTAAAGTTATTTCTATGAAGTTTAACTAGAATAAGTATAATATAATCGAGTATAGGCTTAATATTGATCATATTTGTGATTTATGCCTTAGAAATTCATGTTTTAGAGTTGCAAATATGATCAGATTCGAGAACATTATGATCAGATTCGAAAATACATAGAACAGACTCGAAATGAAACAAGATTTGAAATATACTCGAATCTAACCATTAGATTCGAAAATGCCTAGATTCGAAACCCTGCATAGAATCGAACCCTTGCATCTTCGAGTCTAAGTGATTAGATTCGAGACACACACACACCCACATGATTCAAGTTTTCAGATTTGAATGGTGTAAGCCAATAGATTCGAATGGGGTACATATTTCGAATCTAATAGATTCGAATGGTGTGGTTCGAATCTAAGACCAATAGATTCGAATGGGTATTCGAATCTGCTTATTGGAATTCGAATCTGATGCCTTTAATTCAAAATCTGATTTCGTTCCAAAGCTAAGATGATATATGAACTAACATGTTATCAGAATCAGATAAAATAAAGATTTTAATGACTAAAGAAATGATAATAATGATATGATATTAATATGATATGATATGATAATTCTGGACAGGTTCAGTGAAATTCTGAACATTTAGACAAAGATTTTAAAAGATTTAAAGCGGGTCAGAGACTTGATTTGACAGAGAAAAGATTGACAAAATCCTGAGATAACTCAGGTGGCAGATTCATATATCTGTTTGACCAAGACCCAACACTGTGAGTTATAGATATTCAAATTGAACATGCAAAGATCCGTTTGAGATATATTGATGCTGTTACATTATTTGACATTCATTTATCAGCTGGATTGAGACCTGTGCACACCATGGATGGGTATTGCCCAGTGAATCATGATAGCTATTTGCTTTTCATTTCATATTGCATTTATTAGTGCTTCAGACTTTGCTTTATGAATTGTTGCTATCATGACTCCTAAGACTTATGCTTACTTCATTGATCAGACTTGATAAGATTTATTCAGCTTGACTAGCCCTTATGGTCTATTGTTCTAGACCCGGCTATTCCACCAGTTCTCACGAACTTGGTAATGACCTCCGATGTTCGGCCATGTTGACCTACTGGTAGCTAGCCCAGTATGTGGCTGATCCCCACGATATAAGCGTGAGTGTGGTTTGAACATCATCCGATCTTAAGATACTATATCTCAATCATGATGAGGGCTGTAGCGGCAGCCAAGACTTATCACGCTTAGAATTATGACTCCGCTTGACACGCATGTTAATATTGAAAATCTATAAACTCACTAAGCTTTGCTTACAGATGTTGCTTTAATATTTTACAGGAAAAAGCAAAGGAAAGTCACCTGCCGGACCTAGTTCTTAGGTCTTACACGATCAAGACAGAAGTATCATAGACCTCTACTCAACGATCTCGTTTTGGTACTAATTGGATGATGATATTGTGGTAATCTGGGTAGATTTATTTTGATAATATGATGACATGAATTAGATTAGACTTGTGCCCTTTATAAGTTTAATTTAAAAACTTAATCTGTATTAAACTTAAATCTTAATAGCTTGTACTGTAATTTAATTTTCCGCATTATAATTACTCTATCTTAGTTTGATTGATATCGTATTGCATGATGTGGGACCTAGACTGGTGAGAACTGCCCCGTAAGGGGTGGTCTTCACACATAATATATATAATCACCAACAACAACAAGTTTCATAAAAACTCAAGTTTATATGTTTCTAGTTTTTATTTTTAAGTTGTTTCTTTAAATGTGTTTATGAATATATGAACACATTATAAACATGTTAATATTATGAAAACATGTGTTATATATGTGTTTTATAACTTTTATAACTTTTATACAATTAGTCTTTAAATAAACAACAACAATCATAAGTTGTTTCAAGTTTATAAACTGCGGATTTTCGGTAGAAAATTTATACCGACTTTGAAAAAATCATAACTAATTCATAACTCAACGAAATGAGTTGATTCTTGTCTCAAAAGTTAGATCTATGTCTTAACTATAGATCCGGAATTTGTCATAATTTATTTTGGAGTTTAAGACCTCCATAAATTATTTGGGAAACCGAAAGTGTGACAGCTCAAAAATGGCCAACATAGGGTTTTTAACGAGCTTTTTCACCAACCTAAACATCTCGAAAAATGGCCGTTCTTGATTCTAAAAATCCTTTGTATATAGTAGTTTAATGTCCTAGAAAACCAAAGTCTAAAACATTTTGGAGCTTGGTCAAAAACAGCCTCAAAGTAGGCCGAAAAACCTCCGTAAAAGCTGGAAAATTATATATATATATAAACTTGACGTTTTAAGCGAATTTTATTTATAAACTTGTAATGTTGGGTGATTTAAGACATAAAAATCTATAAATATATATATCATCATATATTAGAGATATTAAGTCCTTATTATCATTTAGGACTCGATTAAACTCACTCGACGCATCATCCATCTATTTACGCTAAAAAGCTTTTTACGCTCGTTTTGCCATCGCAATCTCGGTGAGTTCTCATAGCCCCTGTTTTCACACTGTTATGTTTTGGGGATGAAATACATGCTTCCTTTTTATATAGACACGAAAATATCTTCATTTCTATTATGTATTACACATGTGGTTCCATCAGCCCTTATATCATGAACCGTTAATTGCATTTATTTGTAAGCGCGAATATATTGTGGATAGATCTATCGGGAGTCATGTCCCCCATTCGGGTTAGTTCGGGTCGGCTAACAGTGAGTGCATATATATTTAACACACGGTATTACGTATGGGAATACTGCACAGGGCAAACTCATTTTAATTAAGCTTCGGTTGCATGATGGTTTATATGTAATACATAACATGGAATTTATGATTTTATAAATTCAATCTCTATTATTGTTGTCCATACAAGTCAGATTTACGTGTAAACCTATGAGCTCACCAACAATTTTTGTTGACGTATTTTAGCATGTATTTTCAGGAAATTAAGGCAAGTCCTACACCTCGGTAGTATTTTCAAGCTTCCGCATTCAAGGAGTCGCACTCAGTTTCAAACCATCGGAGATTTACTTGCATTATTTTGGATAATTTAATTATGTATTTAAATCTCTGTATCTTGCAAATTACTTTTATCATTTTCGGGTTATGTAAAACATTTATATCTTTTAAAGTTAAACCGATGTATTTTTGAAAACGTCCATATAGTGGTCGTTCATTATGATTATGGTTACGCTTCCGCGACGTCACGCTTCGTTGCCAACCGGGGTAACGGGGTGTGACACAAGTCCTGGAAATGATGCAACAACTAATAACCCAGAATAATGAGCAACAAAACAAGTTTTTGATAGAACAAATTGAATCAATAAATAAAACTGAAAAGAGAAATAAACATAAAAAGAAGCAAACTGAACAGTCAAGCGAATCGGAATCCGATAATGAGCATATCAATCAACGAGTTGTGCAGCCAAAAGGCTGTAGATTCAAAGACTTCAAAGCGAGTGGTGCCATAACGTTTGAAGGCATAGTAAATCCAATACAAACGTTAGATTGGATAAGTCATACAGAAGAGATCTTCAGTATCTCAGAATGTCTGGACAACAATAGAGTTAAGTTTGCTACAGCACTGTTCGTTGGAGCTGCTAGAGCCTGGTTATAAACACAAAGGAGCATCTATGGTGAGGAAGAAATTATGACATTGGACTGGGAGCAGTTCTTGGAGATGTTCAATGCCAAATACTGTCCAACAGACAAGCAAGACGAACTCGAGATGCAGTTGATGCAATTAAAACAAGGAACTAAAACTGTTGATGAATACGAGCAAGGGTTCTCGAGACTTTGCGGCTACTCGTCATATCAAGTAGCAACAGAAGACCGTAAGATAAACCGATTCAGACTGGGTCTGAATCCAACATATAGAAGACAAATGAGTAGCATAAAATTCAAAACGTATCTCAGTATAGTGGAAGCAGCAAGGATGGTGGAGCGGGAATTCACAGATTCTAGTTGTGAACCCGTTATGATGGCTATAAGTCCTACATGTCCATCTCCACCTAAGAAACATAAATCCAGTAGATTCTTCAGTTCATCAAAGTCCAGTCAGCAGCAATCACAAGCATCCTCTACATCTCAGAAGACTAGAATCTATTCCATACAGTCAGGAGCACGATCGTGTAAACGTTGTGATAAATTCCATAGTGGACGCTGCAAACCTATAGATGTGACCTGTTACACTTGTAAACAGATTGGACATGGAAGCGATGAGTGCCCAGAAAGAAACGACGTATGCTACAACTGTGGTGAGCGTGGACATTATGTCAAACATTGCCCAAATGCACGCATGCTTACTAATCAGGAACACCCAGTTGGCAGAGCAAACCAACAGAGTACTACAATGATACCTACAGCAAAGGCGCGAGCTTTCCATATAACTGCTGAGGATGCTGAGGAGACACCAGAGACGCCAAAAGACCCCAATGGTAACTAATAATAAGTTTCTTATACAAATAAATGATTTAATTCCGTTGCCAGCTGAAGTTCAATTCTAAAATAAGTAGTGAGTTAACTGTACAACCCTGTCATCGATAGTGAATAATGCGGAGACATATGGGTTGTATCAGTTGAAGTTATTATACAAATACTTTTCCAATCAGAAATTATACCTATAAACAAAATAGGTATTGTAATTTTAATCGTGTATGATTCAAAAGCTCTAAGAAAATTGATAATTTAATCCTAAACACAAGGTACTTCGTAAATCCTTGTAATCTGAATGATTACAGCGTGTCTTATAATGAGACAGAGGTAGAAGTTGCTGATTCAATAAATATTAATGAGAAGAGTATTTGAGTCAAGTAATTAAGCACCTAATGACAACTTGAACGAGAATCAAAGAAGTCAGAGGCACAAAGCGAGAGTGACAAGAAAATAGACTGAAATTTTGTAAAGTCAAGTGATTGGTCATAAATGGCCAATGAAATGCCTGTATATGTCAAAATAAATGAAGTGATGCATCCTCATTATGTCGATGCGAGACTAGTGAGATGTCCAATATAGAATATTTATTTCACTTAACTACATATAAAATGAAAAGTTTCCGCCAAAAAGAGTAAAGTAATTTTAAAATTCAGAAATTCACCAATGAAAAGTCAAACATAAGTCTATACATATAATTAAACAGAACCAAAGGTTATTGCTTTGTCAAAGCCCTTTTGACCGAATTGCACAGTGAACTAATAGAGGAAGGCGATGACGATAAGTAGAAGCTAATGTAAATGGTTGTGGAGACGGTTTTGGAACCCTGGTAACTCGAGAGTTGACTTCAATAACAGAATCTGCCGTCATGTCTAACGAATCACACCGAGAAAGCCTAAGTAAATTGTCGATTTCTATCAAAATCATTTCCTTGGAAATTCGATTCGGTATAGCATTTGTTTTCCATGTCGTTAATATTCTTATTCGCTGGAAGATTTGAAAGCATATGATCTCTTCAAGTTCTTGATCATGTTTGATTTGCCTGAAATATCCATCAACTGCTGAAACCGTTGCGAAGAAGATGTGGTCGATTGTAACTCCAAAATTTTGATTCTCTATTCGAACTCCTGTTTTGTTCGGCGAGCTTTAAATGCAGCATTTCAACATTTTGCCTCAATCTCTCATTTCTCGGCTTCTAAACACTCGATCATCTTGGAGGATTTTGCTTCTCGAGAGGCTGCTTATGTAAAGAATTTGGCGGATATAGCAGCGCAATTGGAGACCAAGGTAGGTGAGGTGGAGTCGTTACACGAAGAGTTGGCTCCGGTTGTTGCGCCGGAGGATTGATTCCATTTGTTTGTCAGAGCAAAGAAAATTATAAATCTTTAAAGCAAGTCAGCACAAGTTAGAAAATCGGCTAAGCGATTGATGATTGTAACATCATTAATGAAAGAAACATAAAGTACAGATATCAGACTCCCGAAAAACTCTGTAACTATTTCAAGAGCAAATGAAAAGAAATATGAACTAACTAATATATAGAGATACTAGCCGAATTGAATAAGATATAAAGTTAAATCTCAAAAGTCCACAAAGTGAATATATAACTGATAATCAGAAGCCTTAAGAATCTCTTATGTGATTGCATAAGTTAACCAATGAAAGATTTAAAAAGCTATAACTGGCTCAAGATCAAACGAAAGAAATATATGAGCTAACTCATGTATTGAGTTATTATTTGAATTGATTATAGCATAAAGCATAAAGCTCATATATTAAGAGTATGAATAATAAGTCAGAATTCCTAAAATGATCAAACAGTGAAATATTGAATCAAATATGAACTCCGAGAAGAAATTTGAATTTTTTTTATATACATATGAATCTCAAAGAAACATAAATCATGAAATACAGATGGTGCTCGTTCAGTGGAAACACCACAGAGGTTCGCATCAGTCTTGGGAATTAAGAGATATCATAAAAGCTATCTATCCAAGTCTGCTCGAACAAATCTAACTTCGGGGACGAAGTTTGTGCGTGGTGGAGCCCATTCTGTAACAACCCAACTTTTAGCCCAACTCATTATCTGATTATCGAACCAATAATGTAAGTTTATTACATTATTTGAGTTATAAATTTAATTAAGTTTTGAAACATTTAATTAAATTATATAAATATTTAAATTATGAATTAATAAATTATTAAGATAATTAAATAAAGATATATAAGATACGAAAGAAATAGTGGGTTAAGTAGCTAACATAACTAGTTGAAGTATATAAACGGAATTTAAGATCATAAAATCAGATCTGACTCTCTCTCTAGTCTCTCTCTCTAAGATTTCTCTCTCTACTCTCTCTCTACTCTCTCTACTCTCTCTACTTCTCTCTAAAATTTCTACCAAACCGACCGTCCGATTATCAAGATTTATACATCATTGGGAAGATCTCGAAGAATACTTCAATAATCCACCGTTGCATGTAGGATTACATACGAAATTGAGGTAAGAAATTACGTTTTTAGCTTTCATAATTTTCGGTTTTTAAGGATATAAACTCGAATTTACCATTTTTTATGTGATTAAAGCTAGATTAACTTGAGATTTAACTAGAATATGTATAATATAATTGAATCTAGGCTTAATACTTGGTATATATATGATTTTAGGCTTAGAAGTTCATGATTTTTAACTTAGAAGATGAACAAATTCGAGATGCATAGAACAAATTCGAGTATAGCTAAAATAGAACCAAGGAATTCATTTTTGGCTTCAAATTCGAAAGAGGTTCGACTTTAGGTCACTAAATTCGAATGATGAGTTCGAATTTGCCCTTATGTTCGAATAGGGTTTCGAATTTAACCCCATAGGCTTCGAATTTAAACACTAGAGTTCGAATTTGGTCATTAAATTGAATAAAGCTTCGAATTTGTGCTTATGTTCGAATGTAATGGCTTCAAGTTTAGTATATGATTCGAATTTGATGATATAAATTCGAAGGATGCCTTCAAATTTAGTTAATGAGCTTCGAATTTAGTATGTAAAATCGAAACCACTCTTTAAACTTGAATATCTTGAATAAATCACATGAACAACACATAAAATGACAAAATAATTAGCTTAATGATTATATATATATATATATATATACATTGATCTTTAGAGAATATTAATTAACAAAGAAAGCAAATGAATGAAAGAAAGATCTTAATGAGATTGATGATCATATGATCAAGATATGAGATTTTGAGATTAAAAGACCAAAGAACGAACCTTGAGCATTATTAAACGAATAAATACTGAATATACTATTCAGATGATATAAATGCTAATAAATATCAGAAATGATATTATTAACATATTGAGCAACAATCAAGATGGCAAGCATCTGAAAGTCTGACATAAAGTCAGATAGTGGTTCTAATCCACTACATGTTGTGAGCAACAGAGCCAGAGCCAGAAAGTGAAAGTGCACAATTAACCAGTAACTGTGAGTTGTAGATTTTACTTTAACTGCAAATTATGTGAATTGAGACTTTTGTTTCATGATCCTGATTTTATTGGCACTCTGATCTTATTGAGCATATCGATAATTGCCATGATTATTATGAATTGTTGAGCAGATCATTTACTCTTGTAGCTTCTATTTCATTGACGAGCCATTTGATTGTTAAGCTTAACTCCATCACTATTGCTCAGTGTTGGGTTAATGTAAAGCTTAAGATGTCCTGATTTACGTGATGAAAGCACAGAGGGTAGCTAGAGCTGAGCATTCTGATGATACCCATATAGCAATTACTGGTAGCTAGCCCAGTACGTGGCTGATCCCCACTAATGATGCGTGTGTATGGAGTTATCATCATCCGAGCAATCCTTATGAATTTGTCTAAAAGTCTCAAGAGCAACAACAGTTTTATAACTGGGAGCTGAGAAAAGTCGCGCATCGAAAGAGCATTTAATTGGCCAATGTCCCTTCGAGATTGAGCTGTGCATGAGCCTAGTGCAGTGCATAAGCAATAGAGCTGAGCCGTGCATGAGCCGAGTGCAGTGCATGTGCTTCCGCGTTCATAATTGCATGTTAAATGTGAAATTCTACATTCTCACTAAGCAATAAATCTTACCCCGTTGTTGCATTATTTTTCAGGTAAAGGCAAAGGATTGGCTGGACCTAGTTCATAGGTCAGGAATTTGAAAGAGCTTGAAGTGCTTTAGAACCTGTTTCAACACCTTGGTACTTGATTGATGATTGAGCTTTGGGGTCCGGGTCTAGTTTACACTTGTGCTTTGATGAAATAGTTTAGAAGATGGTACCCTAATACTTAAAATTGTCTCTGATTGTAATTAACTTTAATTCCGCAACTGTTAGTTTTATCTTAGTTTCATGATTGATATTGCGTTGCTACTGGGCCTAGACTTAAGACCTTTGAGAAATCTTGGGTCTTACAAAACTCCTCAAAGCTGCTGCTGATTTTGAGAAAGAAAAGGATAAGGAACAAGGTCCATCTACTGGTGATGAGTAGATGAAGAATGGAAGCTGGTCATCAGTTGGTCATGTTTACCATTATCTGCTCCCAACATCAACAGTCCAATTAGTTGAAGTTGTATTGTACATTTGTTGTACTTAGTTTTTTTCGTAAACATTTGTTGTTTAAATCGGTTTTCAGTGTATATAAACTGATCATTTACTTTACTTCTTTGTTGTAAATCCATGGTAATGTAAATGTATATAGTGATAACTGATATGGTCAGCTTTAGGCTAAATGTTACAAATAGGGGGAGATTGTTAGGCACAAAACGGCCTCAATCAAACCTGTTCGTATCATAGGGGGATATTTCTAATCAAACATGATTGATACACTTAAGGGGAGAATTTTGAGGCTTTTTAATGCCTTATTGAATCATGATAAGTGATTTGCAAAATCATCAAAGTCTATTTACACTGTTACATTTGTTGTAACTTGGCAGATTCTCAAAACTGTCCATCACCGTTGGACAAGTTTGACAGTAACTGTCTAAAATGTTAATGTCTGTTGAACATTTTTGACCCAAGAAAGTGTATAGATCTTTGTGAACAGGTTTTACACTTTAGGAATTTGTTTCCATGTCCTCCTGCAAAGTCTTGAACGTAAAGATCAGTCTACAACTCAAGACAAAGTGCAAAATCAGAAACTGCCAGTTCTGCCAAAGTTGTTCTGATGCATGAAGACAAAGAGGATATCTGAAATGGGTGACAAACTATTTCTTATATCAAAATAGCATTACAATGAAGAGTGAAGGTCTAAAGTTGAAATTCCTCTTTAAGATAAAGTTGTGGACAACAAAGACAAAAAGGAAAAGACAAAGATTCTACAATAGGTGGACAAAGCCTGATTTGTCAAAATGTAGAAAAGTAATTTTCTCTTCTTCCAAGACATTTCCACTTTCTCTACAACCAATGAAGAAGCTTCACTAAGATTCTGAGAGTGAGTATAAAAGAGAAGCATCCAAGGAATTAAAAAAGAGAGAGATATCCACAAACAGAGAATGTGCATTGCAAAGCAAAGTGTGTTTTTCATGCATGCAGGTTCTGTTTTCAACTTAGAGCAAAATAGCTAAGTGTGTCTAAGTTGTTCATCCTCAAAGCTGTCTGTCTGTGTCTTGTATAAATAGTGAGTGAACCTTAATAAGTAAATTCATTGTAACTAGTCTAAGTGAGTCTTTGATTAGTTTAAAGTCTGTTGTTTCAATTCTATCATCTCAGTTTGGATCATTCCGCAATCCAAACTTGTTTGTAATTAACAAGTGTTAATATATACATACAAACATTGAGAAAAACTGTGTGAAAAAGAATTGGTTGTATTCACCCCCCCCCCCCTAATCTACAGCCTTTGTAAACATACTTGGGAAACCTTTTGAGACCTACAGATGCATTAAGATTTTTACAATATACATCGTCTAATCCAATGGCTATAAAGTGGTTCCTTGGTTTTCCGATGTATATGGGTTCTCCATTGAACCTACCCATACAAATATATATATATATATATATATATATATATATATATATATATATATATATATATATATATATATATATATATATATATATATATATATATATATATAATGTGGTTTGTATAAAAAAGAGGCCTTTCAAAGGATGGAGGGCCGTTGGGGTGAAGCCGTTGCGCGGGGAGGATTCCCAGGGAGGTGTTCCTGCAACTAAAGTTTGACCCTTGAAAGAAGGAAGATGTATATAAATGACCACTTTTCAAGACTTCTTAAAAGTCAAAAAAGTTACAATCCATGAAATATCAAGACGAAAGCACTAAAAGCTCTAAATGAATAATGTATGTAAAGGCTCTAAACGAGCATCTAAGCATTAACAATAAAAAGTACTTAGCACAAAACAGTGCAAAAATCTTATTCGGGTTTATTAAAGGTTGACAAACAGATTACAAGAATGGAAGCAGTCATCAAACAAATTCAGCATCAACTAAAGCAGAAAAAGAATAGATTCAAGCACTTGACAAACAAAAAGAAGCTCTACTCAAAGAAGAAAATGATCTGATGAAGTCTTTAGAGATAATAGCAGCAACCACAGCAATCTCAATTGAAGAAGATACCAAAACCGAAGTATCAACGTCTGAAGCACCAACACAATCATCACCAATACCAAGTCTCCCAGAAGATCCGCCATCATCAAAAAAAAATATTATGTCATCTTAAGTGGACCACATAGAAGGATATACAAAGACTTGGGAATTGCAAATTCTCAGATATCAGGCAAAAATGTAACCCACAAAAGTTACACAAGCCAAGAAGAAGCACAAAGAGCTTTTGACGAATCCTACAAAACAGTAGCAAAAGGAAACGTCGAGAGATCATCGAATATGACGGTACTATATAGTCATCCCTTAGCAAAGATTAACCAAAGAATAAAAAATGAAAATATAATGACAACACAACAATAACAAGAATTAGAAAAAACTAATATAACGAAATTTGAAAGGTAATGGGATAGTCTTACAAATTATACAAAATATCACTCTACTATGCAACTATACCCTATAAACAGAAAACCAATTGATAAAAATGTATTACCAAAAGCAATATTTCTCCCTAGAGCAGCACCATTTAAAGCATGGGATTATTTTAATCATCGACTAATCGATACACTATATATCAACCTAACACTTAACAAGATCGAAGAATTTCAACAAAGAGTAATATTAACAACAAGGAACTACAAAGAGAAAGTAGCAAAGGACAGAGAAATATTCTTCAAATTTTACGGAAGTTATCCAATCTTCGACAACAACCATGAAGTACTTGTCCCAACAATAACTCTCATACAAATGAGGGTAAGCAATGAAAAATACCCAACAATGGACGTACTAGAACCAACAACACCACAAATGAATCATCTAGTCAAAGAATTAGTCGTCGTCTATCTCGGGTCTTCCAGACAAGGCAACGGAAAAGATCAAAAAGCACGAATCAGAATAAATTATTGCAGTCCAACATTAATGATTTATTCAATTTTCAGCAAAGAAATAAATGAACCAGAATTAAATGCAATATCAAAATTTGAAGAACCATTTGAGAAGTTTACAGGATTTCTTAGAAACATTACCCGATGAATTCACAGAAGCACTATGCAAGAAAATTTCACACGCTCCAAGACATCACTGCAAGTTCTGCCAAGAAAAAATGTAAAAGACATAAGAAATTACGTCATCAAAATGTAAGTGTCAGATGTTTTGACATGCGTCTGTTTTCTACTAAAATAAGTGTCGACATATAAGACACACATCTCTAATTTTCTTTTTAGTATATGTCATTAGGTGTAGCACGCGTCTGTAATTTTCTTTTTATTTTAGTATGTGTCATTAGAGTTCACACGTGTCGAGGGGAGGGAAGGTTATGTTCACCTCCACCCACCATTTGTCTCCATTTGTCACAAAGACTAATTTTGCCATTGGCCTCATGAAATGAAATAAGCCTTGTATGCCTTGTTAAAAAGAAAACACATTGTGTTTCTCTTTAATCTGTTGAATTCTTGCTTCTGAATAGCATATACAGTGCTGTTGAAGTACAGAGTACTTCTGAATAGCAGAATATATCCATCAAACACCCAAAAAAAATCCATCACCATGACAAGAACAATAAAACTATCAACGTCAAAGAATCAAATTACGAGGATCAACAAACTCCATCAAATAAAGATACAACGAGCGCCAAGGTACACATATAATTCCCATCATCTTTTAAATTTGTCGTAACATGCAATCATATAAAAAATGCTGATTAGAAACACCACCATCCATTAAAAATATAAACCAACGTAAACTTTATATAAATGCTAGCCAACAAGTACATACAGCAATCATCTATCATAATTAAAATTGCTAGCCAACAAGTTCATAGAATATCCATCCACTATAATTAAAACTTGCTAGACAAAGAGAATCACGATCAAGAATATATACAATGATCACCTCCAACATTTGTCATAACAAATTCACCATCTAAATTAACCAAGACCCACATCTAGCCTCCATTTGTCACAAAGACTAATATTTCCACCTAGAATAAAAATCTGGTATCAGAGCCTCGTAACAATCTTTTTAACTAAATTAGTATTAATTAAATCAGTATTAAATTATTATGGCAGACTTTAAATTACAGACCAAATTAAATATAAATAAAGCAAATGAATAAACACTACAAGGAACTTAAATATCTTGACAATGATATTATAAAGTTAGAAGAAAGATTAGAAACATATTTAAAAAACGAAACTCAAGATACAAAACTTTATGACCCTATATTTAATCCATCCCCAAAACAAGCATTTAAGTTTATTATTAAAATTTTAAACTACATAAAGAAAATGAAATAGAAAGAATAAATCGTCTAAATTTAAAATTATCAATAAATATATAAAGATGAAATATCTCAAAGAACAAATAGAAACTCTCAATAAATTAATGGCATCACTAGATATTCCTCAAAAAACTGAAGAAGAAGCAGAAATAGTACATGATTATAGTTCAGATAAAAACCCATACAAAAATCCTTATAGCAATTTTACTGCAAGAAAAAGAAAACAATCATATTTACATGAAGAATTTTAAAGAAAATTTGACTATAGCCCACCTACCGAATACGAAAATCATTTCTATAGCCAAGGAATGATAAGAAATAAAGAAAATAAGTGGGTAAAAGTTCCTCAGCAGTACATTCCAAATATACCTATAACAAATAATAAGACGATGTGTCCTGAACTCGGAACACAAGGATATTCTTAAACACTGCCATGCATATGCATGCGTTGGCCATTTCAGCGCAAACAAAACGGGCCACCAGATACTGTAGTGTGGGTTTTTCTGGCCCACGATATTTAAGGATGCCTACAAGTTTGTTAAAGGGTGCACAAGATGCCAGCAAACGGGTGGCATCGCAAAAAGAGATGAAATGCCTATGACCCCGATACTAATTGTCAAAATATTTGATGTATGGGGCATTGATTTTATGGGACCCTTCCCTAAATCATTTGGATATGAATACATCTTAGTTGCAGTAGATTATGTTTCCAAATGGGTGGAAGCAGAAGCTACACGCACTAATGATAACCAGGTTGTGTGCAATGTTGTTAAAAGAAATATTTTAGCACGACACGGTATCTCAAGGGCTTTCATCAGTGACGGAGGGTCACATTTTAGTAATCAACATTAAACTCCTTAAACAATATGGAGTTAACCATAGAATAGCAACACCTCATCATCCACAAACAAGCGGACAGGTCGAGATCTCTAATAGAGAGATCAAGAGAATCCTTGAAAAGATTGTCAGACTTGATCATAAAGATTGGTCGCAAAAATTAGAGGATGCTCTGTGGGCATACAGAACCGCATTTAAAACATCAATCGGTATGTCGCCATACAGACTTGTTTATGGTAAGCTTTGCCATCATCCAGTGCAATTAGAACACTGAGCTCTATGGGCAATCAAAAACACTAATTTTAATTTACATGATGCCGATGTTGATAGGAAATTCCAATAAAATGAACTGGAAGAAGTTCGTAGAGAATCCTACGAAAGTAATAGAATTTAGAAAGAGAAAACTAAAGTTTTTCACGACAGAATGATTAAAAATAAAATATTTAACAAAGGAAATAAATTTGGGTTATTTAACGCAAGACTTAGACTATTTTCCTGTATATTAATATGTAAATAGACAGGTCCATACGTTGTAATGAATACCTACCCACACGGTGCGATAGAAATACAGGACCTAAAAGGTGGTGAGCCATTTAAAGTCAATGGACATAGACTTAAATTATATGTTCAATGGGCCACCAATGAAATGCTAGTATCTGAACACATCATATTACAAGATCCTAAGGTTAATTAATTAGTTTAGGAGCAGTACGTCTGGCTGAAGACGTAAAACTTAGCGCTTTCTAGGAAGCAACCAAGAGTATTTTGCTTATTTTTAATTGTTTTAGGTGTGTTTATTTGCTTATTTGTGTTACTTGTGTGTACCCAATTAATTTGGGGAGGATTCGTCCTCTGAACTTAGTTGTGTTTAGAAATTAGGTTTTAAATTAAATAATAAGCCCCGCATTAGAAAATAAAAATTTTAAGCACGTAGCAGAATTATTTTAACCCGATAATATGAGCGTAAGTTGGGGAGAATACCCATAAAAATTAAAAAATTAGAGAATTAGGGTTTCAAGACCAGTGCACGGCACAGATAACGAATCTAGAGGCCCGGGCGCAGGGGGAGCGCTGGCCTGGGCTTGCCCTGCGGCCCGACGCGCTAAAAAATTTATAAAAATAGTAATGATCGTCCCCATAACTCTAAAACCCTAATTCTAGTTCCAAAAACGGAGATTTTCGATTTCTAAGCCTAAAAACTTCAAAAATTCGTCTTTTTCACGTCAAATCTTCAATCCGACGTTAGTTTTTCACTAAGAATCGCAAGGTATACTCCTCATAACTTCATTCTACAGTAGATTTGTATAGATTTATCATGCATGCATGGGTTGAGGTTTTTGGGAGTTATATGGTTTTTAATAATAAAAAAAGGGGTTATTAATAATTCTTTAATATTCATTTTATTCATATAAATTAGTTTTGCAATACTTTTGTAAAAATTAAGGTTTTTTCAATATTTAATATATTTTGAAACTTTTTTGTCGTTAAAGATTATGTTTTCATTGTTAAAATATTTATTATTAAAGTTCATACATTTGATAGGGTTAGATTGGGCTCACATTGTTGGTGAGACTTAGGATTAGTTTGTTTATTATTAAAGAAAAAGAGTGTTTAAAATTTTCATGCATCTTTTACGCAAAAACCCCATATTTATAATCCTTTGTCTTTGCATTACTTTATATGTCAACCCAGTTCCACGCAAATGGTAACCGTCCCGGAAATTCCCAAAAGCCTAGGATGAGAACCCACGACCCTAGGAATGTCCGCTTTGAGAAACCCCTCTCAATGCGGAGTTCCCTGAAATTCCCCCGAACACCAATAATGGTAAACCCCCTAGGTTTCTCATAGAGCGTACCCTAAAAGAGTCTAACTTTGATGATTTTGAGATCATTGAGTCATTTGAGCGTCTGGGATGGGCTAGGACTGTCATGTGGGAATTACCATATATCCACACTAGTTTAATTCAATAGTGGCTTGCCACGATGCGTAGTATTGAAAAATCTGAAAAGCATGACTTCGAATTAGTGGGGATGGTGGGAAACAAAGATGTGCTAATTTCTAGAGAAAAATTGTATGATAAGTTTTTAATTGACACTGAAACACCTCGTCCTAAGGAGTTTTGGACATTGACTAATACCCAGGGGGATAGAATGCGTAAGATTAACAAATGGACTAATCAATGGGATCAAATGATAGCAACTGTTTTTAGTATTCAGATTAGAACTGCCCAGACTTACACCGCCTTCAATAGAGGTGATTTATGCCCATTAGCCAAAGTTATGTGGCAGTTTGTTATCGTTAACATACTTCCGCGTCACCAAGACACCACATATATGAGACCACAAGAAATTCTCTTAGTGCACGCATTGATGACCGAATACCCGACTGTATCTCTAGGATACATTATTATGCAAAATTTGGGGGAATGTCATGTCTTAGGCCAAGGGATAAACTACCCTCATTGTAGATAGTTGACTGAATTGTTCGTGATAGAAAAGGTTGTGTCCGAGGAGTTGCCCATACGGATCCTTAACCCGAATACCACATGGTTACAAGGTTTACTATGGTAGGGCTAGTTTTTTAGCGTATTGAGAGAGATTTCCAAATCCGTTGTCCAAAATCTGCTAAAGTGAACCAAATCCCTTTCAAAGCCTCTGAACCCGTACCTGAAGGAGAGAGTAATAAAGGAAAAGCCAGAATGGAAGTTGATGAAGAAGATCAGAGGCCATGGAAGAGGGTCGAGACCGTTGATGTCGTTTGGGATCAAGTGCACAATCTAAGGAGATAGTTGGAGGCTTAGTGAACACAAACAATATATTGCTTAAAGAGATCCAAATGCTTCGAGTAAATCAAAAGAAGAATGATCAACTGTTTCACACACACTCAGACTGGCTCACCAATCTTCAGATCACTATCGGCGAACTGGAAGAGATTGCCTCACCTCCGGCTAAATGTTGTTTTATTATTATTTGAGTATTATGGCTTAATTATGCGTGCTAAACATTTATTGGTTTGTTTAATTCTGATGTGGTTTGCTTGTTTGGTTTAATGGTACTTTATTTTTAATTTTAAAGTGTGATGTTTTTATTTTATTAAGTTCATATTATAAAAGTTGAATTTTGTTGTTTATTATTTTTTGTCTAATTTTAATTGTTATGAATAAGGAATATGTACCGATCTATTGCTCAATGTTCTTAACCGATAAATTAATTCTGATATGACGAGGACGTCACAAAAGTCTAAGTTGGGGAGGGTTAGTTATAAAGATAAGATTAATTAATTAATTTAACCCTCATAAAAACTTTTAGACTACATTCTATATCAAAAATTAGAGAGATTTACAGCCTCGCGTACCCAAAACAGTAAAAATTTGAAATTTCAGCAGTGTTGGGCGCAGGGGGGGCGCAGGCCTTCACTTGCCCTGCGTCCCGTCGAGTTTAAATTCCAGAATTGAGCTCACTTTTCATTCCTACAAACCTTAGAACCTTTGTCTACGGTTGGGTGTGCGGCTCTCTCCCAATTACATCATTTTTGTGCCCAAAATTTGCAAATTTAAGCTCCAAAACACCCACATTTTTATAAATATCAAAGATCTAGACTAGAAATCACCTCTTTGTGGGTAGTTTCATCCATTTTGAAGATTATTGGGTAGAGAAAGTGGTGAAGAAAAAAGCTAGATTTGTACCAAGTTAAGCTTCCAATCACCAAGGTTAGTATTTTTATTAAGTAATTGCAACTTATTTCATACTTTTTGAGCAAAAATGAAAGCTTGAGCTTCATGGTCATCCATAGAGTTTTCATGGTGATTTTGACTTTTTAGAGTCAAAGTATGTGAAATTGCATGAATGTGATGATAACCATGATGTATGTTTTATGAGATATGTGTTTATTTGTTAAGTTTGTTAATTTGTCATAATTAATTTCTAGAAACTAATTTGCATTTATAAAGTTGGTTGCCAAAATGTGCATATATTGTTAAAATTATAAAACTTGGGTGATTAGCTTAAAAATTAATTTTATGTGCTAAATGGTTTTTATTAAAACATGATATGTGTTTAGTTCTTGTTGTAGACACTTCTATGAACCATTTGAATCATATGAATCATGTTACAAACAGTTGTTGATATATATGAATGATTATATGTATTTTTTTTATTTGTTCACAACGATAACTTGTTCATAATGGATCTCATCCCTATATATATATATATATATATATATATATATATATATATATATATATATATATATATATATATATATATATATATATATATATATATATATATGCATCTATTAAGTGAGCGTAATTGTGCAAATTGCAATTATAGGTTACATTATTTTATCCCATACATATTTTGGCTGGTTGGCACAAATTGTAGATGTCGAGGAGAACAAGACAAATGACCCAGAATGTTAACGTTCCGATATATTGGTCTCCGAACCTCTTATTATCCCAACACCCAGAATACATTAGAACACATCTATTTTTGTATAAAAATTACTCCAATAAGGTGTTAGCTGAAAAGAGGGTTAAGAGGAGTGATTTTGAGGATTATGTGATCTCATACCTATTTGACTATTTGGGGTGGGAAAGTATGCTTGAGTTGGGCGGCCACGATATTTATCAGGCCGATGTACTTGAGTGGATGTCTACCCTACGAAGGGAGACAGGTCATTCACCAAACGACTTTAGGCTGATAGGTACCCTCCATGGTAGGGACGTGATGATGGATGCACAAATCCTTCGCCAATTATTTAATTTAGATACTGGGGTAGGCTACGAGGGGTCTAATCAGCAAGGATACGAGTATAGGAATGAGGCCCAGTTGGCCTTTACTGACCTGACTTGGTCAGGGGAGTGGGCAGAGCACGTGAGTAGAGTTTTTATTCCATCCATTTTGGAATCCGAGTCCACCATTTCCTATAGCCGCAAGGCTTTGTCTCCGAGGTGTAAGGTGCTTCACAAGATTATTGTGAACAACATTTTGTCTCGTGATAGTGACCTGACGAAGGTCAGACATAGGGATATTACGGTCCTTCATGCCCTGATTAAGGGTAAGCCCAGACTGTCCTTTGCGTGGACAATTATGAATGATTTATGGGCTATGTATAATACGAGAGAGAGGACGATCATCCCCCATGATTGGTTGATCTCCAAGTTCCTCGAGAGGACGGGCTCACTTTCGCCCGATTCCCTGCTATCCCCCATTTCGGTGACGTTCATTACGGCCGCCATGTTCCCTACCTTGATTTTAGGGAAGTTGACGAAGGGTTCGAGATATTCGAAAAAGAGACAAATGAGTCGTATATCGAGGACTACACTGAGGATGAGAGTAGAGAGAGAGAGAGAGAGAGAGAGAGAGAGAGAGAGAGAGAGGAGAAGGCCGCTAATGAGGCGGGAGTTCGGCACGAAGAGCCGAATCTAGGGGAGTCTACCTCGCGTAGTCGAGGTAATGACGGTTTTGATTATGACCGCATGATGAGGCGGATAGAGGACATAGCAGTGGGTCAGGGTGAGTTCCGAGAGGATGTGACCCAGAGATTGGATGAGATGAATGGGCGTATGACCCATATTTATGATAGGGTCGATCACTTGGCGGGTTGGGTTAATCAACTGCAGGATGGGCAGAGAGCCCTGGCATACGAAAATGTCTATTACCAGCACCATGACTGGGCATACTGGGAAGGAGTCCGACATCACCAGGACTCCGTATCCAGTATGCCATATCAGTCCTATGAGGATTACACGATGCCCGATTACTAGGCCTACAACCCTGCCGTAGATACTTATCAGCGCTATCCGGCGTATGGTGGGCAGGACCTCCCAGACTCGATGTCTCCTCACTTGGTTACGCCGACTGCACAGTTCACCTCCTACCAAAAACCGTATACCGACTTCTTCAACAGCGTCTTCTGTCCTCCTCCGCCGCCTCCTCTATTTGAATAATCGGGTACTATCCTTCCTTATTCTTTATTTTTCTGTCTTTTATTTTATTATGCATTTAAATTCTTTATCGTAATTTTCATTTATTTTTAGTTCTTAGCCGAGTCCTATTTAGAGTTTATAACGATTATATAGTCTGTCATTTCATCTCAAATCGAGTCTTGTTTGCCAATCAGGTCGTGGAACATGATGATAAATTATAAAATACACGTGCGAGGGGATTGGCTAGTTTTGACAGGATATTTTATAATTAAAAAAAGAGTCGTAGTAATAATTAAAACTTTTGCCATGTGAATTCAAGTACGTTAAAATTTATTTGGGCTTAAATATAAGTAACGTGTCAAAAGATTTTGGAAACCCATGCAATAAGGGGGAGAACTTAATCATGTTTTAGCCTCAAAAAGGAGTTAATAGTAGTCTAGATGGTTCGGGAAACTAAGTCCGTAGGGATACCATTCATGCCTAATCCCTAAAACCATTTGGTTTGGGAGCGGTTGACCGAAATCTCGTTACATGGACTATCTAGCTAATCTAGTTGAAAAGACAATAGATAGTAGCATGGTGTTAAAAAGAAAAATTTGTCGTAAACATGTAAAGAGAAAAAGATGGTCGGAAGACCCACATGTTTTAAGTATCGTAACCTTGAGCTAAAAGGGTGTTTCCAAGAGTGAGATACATTATATAAATTCTAAGGGAAGTACATTTTAACTGAAAACATCTTCAATTTACATGTTAAGAATTTTAATGCATTTGTACGTAGGCTAGCTTAACATAAAATTCCTAGAGTCACTGCTAAGACTTGCCCGTTACATAGTTAGTTCTGATTCCAAAAGCTTGTTCGGGGATGACCAAGAGTTAAGTTGCGGAGATTTGATGAGTCTATAATTTATATGGTTCCAGAGTCGTTTTATGATCATTTTAAGCACCGATACTTCGTAAAATCCGTACTATTACACCAAGTTTGTGTTTCAGGGCCAAGATATTAAAAGAAAGCATTTTGAGGAAATTCAGAGCAAACCGAGCCGAAGGGGGCACAGGCCTGCGCCACCCTGCGCTCCACAAAGAATTTCAGCTTTCCAGATACATTCCAGCGCATGCCAGCAAGACCTAGCCGCATCCGGGCGTAGGGGGCACAGGCTTGCGCATGGCCTGCGCTAGAGTGGCGCAAAAATGCGCTTTACAGCCTGTAGAACCCTAATCTCGACCTCTCTATAAATAGAGGTCAATGGCAGCCTTGGAGAAGAGTCTCGGCGTGTGTGAAAATGTGTGGAAGCCCTGCCAGAATGGATCTACTATACGAGAACGAAGACGGTGATTTGCAAGCTATGCAATGACTCAGATCTACATTGTTGAAGAGCATACGATGAGCGGCTAATCTCATTAGCCGTTTGCGGAGGATCTATGACTAAGTTTACTCTATTTTAATTTCTCATGCTTCGATGTGTTTGTATTGAGTGAGATCTATTATGTGTATGCAAATGATAAGCATTCGGCTATGATTATGATTGTATGTTTTGATTGGTAAAAGCAAGATAGTTTATCGTGGTACTATTATTGTGCCGAGTCCATTAGCTTAGGGATTAAGACAAGTATTAATATTGCATACGCTATGCAGAGAGTTATTGGTTAAAACATGTTTGATTAATTTAGTCGCGCAATTGATTATGTCTATGTGATTGTTGCATGAAATTATAGTGAGTAATACTTATGTCGTGGTGATCCCGTGAATGGTTATTCGTCTCTTTATTGTTTATCTACTACGTTAGTTATTTTGCCACTAATTTTAGTTACAAAGCGATAGCAAATCATTAATCTAAACAAATCATTCAAATCCACAAACTCACAATTTAAGTTCTTTCAATAAACTTATAAAGGCTAATAACCTAACCCTAATTACGACCACACTCCCTGTGGATTCGACCCTTACTTATCTAGGTAAATAGTGAATTTAAGGACTAAATCTGCGGGTCACAACGACGGCCCGTCATACGAGTAACTATGCTTGGATGAATAGTAATATGAATCATTAAAATAATAATATGAAGATTCCATTCCAAACGATTAAATAAACAAATAAAACAAAAAACTAAATAAAAATTAATGAAAAAAAACTAAAATAAACCAAAGTAAACCTAAACAACTACCGTAAAACAAAATTAATAAGCGCACTAGCTCCCGACAATGGCGCCATTTTGACAACGCTCGTCATAAAGCGTTCAAAAATAATTTATAAAAACACCAATCACCTTAACTTATAGCTAGGGTAAGTGGGATCGTCTCCTCCGGGAGCATGTGGTTATCAATATTATTCTACGATAATTATTTAACAAATAATAAAAACTAATAATCAAACTAATAAATGGAATGAAGTAATTGAGCAAAACTATGGAAAATTTATTATAACTTTGTTAAGAAAACTTAAAGAAAATAAGAACACCAACGACTTCGGATTTAGGGTTTGGGTGGAATTATGGATAATCGACCTAGGGTTGCTAATAAATTAATTATTTATGATTACAATTAATTATCTTTGTAACCTAACCACATAGACATATTTATGACGATCAAATCTATCGCAATCTGTATTTTGGGCACGAATCATGTCATGTTCACAGTCCGTCTTAACTCCTAATCTAATGAGCTCGGATCGGCATGTAACACGGCTACAACTCGTCTTGCAATAAAGATATAGATTAAAACGAATGGAATAATATATTTAAATAATAATCACACAGAAAACTAAATAAAACATGTCGTTCATTACAATAATACATTAACGGAAAACATAAATACTTAGCTAGTAAATCAACCCTTGAATGATAATAGTATGATCATCAACCAACTCGTACGAAACATTGAAGTTGATAGGAACATGTTTTGTAGTTTTCGGATTGATGGAGGAAACAATGGGGCGTAGAAGAAACAAAACCCTAGCCCTTCGTCGTTGGGTATCGCGCCTACTACATCATGAGTGATGAATTTGGGTCTTTCTTCTTCTTTTTCTCTCCAATTTTGGGTCCCTTTTTCGTCTGGTATGATCTCATATATATAGTCAGCCCCCAAAACCCTAAAAACAATCACAGAAATAAATTTTAATGCATACGCCCCCCCCCCCCCCGGTGCTTGCCCTACGCCTGGGTCTTTTGGTAGCTAATTTCATTCTGTTGAACACTCGATTGGGGAGTAGGGTTGCACCCCCCTCTGCGCTGGACTTTCTACAAATGGCCTGCGATTGAGCTCAAATTTGTCGGACTTGTACTTGAGATGATTACCTATATACGTAGTGAGATTTGTCAATAGTAGAACATTCTAAGGCTCATTTTACTCACTTTAACTCCATTTAAGCTTAAATCCTTCAATTGATAAATAACAATTAAACGTAGCATTATACCAAGACTTAATATATAAAATAATATCATTTAAACACATTAAAGTCTGTATAAAATGACCCGATCAGAGTCCATTCTAATATCATAACCAAAGTTTGAGTCCAATTCCTTGCGAACACTTAAGACCTCAAACTAATGCTCTGATACCAAACTGAAACATCCTCCTTTAAGTAGCATAAGATAATTTCCAGGATCAACATGCAAACCTAATATTGACATATGATAAAAGTTTAAAGCATAGAAAGAGTTTTAAGTACATCAACACTAAAGCATCTAAAGGTTTATAAGTCTACGGTGTCATAATCAAACTATTACAACATCATTGTTCATTTGCATCATCAATACCCAGCCCCAAAGCTACAACATCATCTAGTTACCAAGTAGCTTCTATAAATCACCGTGAACTTGATTGAAAGACTAACTAGAAGGCCCAACGATTTCTTTTCCTTTGCCTCAAAACATTGAAATTCAACAGTAAGCTACAGCTTAGTGAGATAACAGATTACATATTCAACATATATTTCTTTACAAACCAAAAGTGAATACGGGCAATGCTTGACCCTTCTAGCGGAGGGCACGAATAACAAGTTTGCATCATGCGGTGAAAGCATGGACTGGCAGTTCAAATATCGATTGGGCATGTACAACCTGGTTGGAATGAGTATATGGGATGATCAGTCGCCGACAGTGACCTGCTGTCAACCTCAAACCAGGTCACACCAGATTATAAGATAATTATCATGCAGAAGCATGTACTAAAGGATGCACTTTCAAGTGAACGCATGCTACATGTTTATAACATGTCAAATACGAGTGTGTGCATCAATAACAATAAATCATATGAGATCACCACCTGATATGTTATCAGCAACAAGAACATGCCAACAATATGGATGCAAAGAAAATAAATGCTTGAATAGTAATCTATCACTCACAATGATTTACTTAGCAAGGATGCCCTGGAAGGATACCACAGGGTCTTACACAATATAGGTAGGCTTTACCGCGATTTATAAATCAATGTGTATTAGTCAATACCACAATGATCCTGTTAAGTCAGTGTAATAGAACATCAATATCAATATTTGTTTATTTCATAAAACCTAACTTTAAAATTTTAGCTAAAATGATCCGAATTTAGGACCCCAACCGAAATTCGGATGGTCCGAGGTTTCATCCTTAGGAGTTTTATTTTTGTACTAATCCACCCGAAATTCGGATGCCTTATGATCCGAAATTCCCGTCCTTACTTATGATTCTTCAAGTTTTCATCCGAGATTCATTAGATTGAAAATTCGGATGAACCCGAATTGTGTTCATCAGACCCGAGTTCATACTTAATTTTCTTTTATCATTTCCAGATTTCATTTGGTCATATTTTTGTACTTATCCTGTGACTAAAAACTATTGATACCAAGCCTAATATATTCTTTTTAACGCTTATTAACATAAATCTTAACATATTTTGTATCAAATTGGGCCCCTTTTTAACCATTTTTTTAAACAAACCCGCCGAACACACACACTAAAACACATAGTAAAATCTGAAATTTGTACTTAGGGGTTAAATCAGAGGCTGAAATTTGGTACATAGTTTCCATAACACTCGATTTAAACATTTTTACTTGAACATACAACATGCAATAAAATCTTTAACCAGAATCGATGATTCGGCACTCAGAAAAACCGAATACAAAAATCAGAATATCATAAATTTGAGCAAGCTTTACCTTAAATTGTTGGTTGTAGTAGTTATAGTTCTTTTCTGTCAACTTAAATCTAGATTTTCAGCACTTGAATCCAACGATTTTGTGTTCTTGATCTGATAAAGATGAGAGAACCATGGGTTTTTAGTGAGAGAAAGAGAGAGTTTGGGTGTTTCTTTATCGGGAATATGCGTGAATGATCACCCACATTCACACACACGTATATTAATTGAAATTCTCCTTAATTGCAACTTACCCCCTTAAACTTTATATTTTCTCATTTTAGCTTTTAAATATCCACACCTTGAATTTTGTTTTCATTGACCATAACGGTTCCTCATTGTTATTGTCGTTCAAAAGACGATGATGATGATTTCTCAACATCATCATTATTTTTAATATCGATCATTGATCGATGTTTATCCTACCAATGACGGTTCCTTATTGTTATGCTTGCTCAAAAAACTACAATGAGGATTTCTCCTCATTATTTATCATTATAAAGTTTGGTGAACGGAATTTACTTAATCGATTAATACATCAATTGGGTCTTTAATTGTTCATTACATGTAAATTAAATTAGGGATGTTACAGATTTTGGAGATATAAACTACAAGAAGACTACTGCCGAGGAAGACTTATTTGTTGGCAATTACAACTACATCAATATCATCCATATATCAAGTACTTAAAAAGGGTCACATCGCATATACATTAACAAGAGATTGGAAACCATTGTCAAGCAACTCCAGCACCAATTAAAACAAAAAAGAGAGTAGATACAAGCGTTAAATAAGCGAAGAGAAACTTTTATTCGAGAAGAAAAAGAATTACAACGAGCATTACAGTTTTTAACAAAAAAATAAACAGTATAAAGCAACTCAAACATCAGAGGAAGCATATCCAAATGATAAAATCATGGACAACTAGATACTCAAACATCAGAGGATGCAGATCCAAATGATATAATCATGAACAACTAGATACTAAAACATCCTTTGAAAAGGTGATCCAAGACCAGTTACAAAGCCATCCTCAAAAGATAAATATTCAAAAAATTCAAGGCTAGTAACAGTTTTACCCGACGAAATTAAAAGTGAACCTTGCCTCATGTGA
>JAANYP010004013.1:32500-43753 GCA_020465985.1 Centrapalus pauciflorus
AATCTGGAAACCACAATAAATACCTGCTACACTCACCCCTCTCTTTTGCCTTTTTACTCAGTGCAACAATCACCATAAACATCACCTAAAGCATCATCTTTTTCTTGAGACGAATCATCGGCTTACAAATACAAGTTATTATATTAAACTATGAAGCTTATGAAACATTAGAAAGAAATAGATATGACCGGTTGCCTTCTCTTCTGGACAACCAGTGATATAGTCTTTTTATCTCAGAACCCTCATGTACCAACAGCATCACAAACCCACATTCATGCGTAAGATGCATCACGAACGCTACATCTCATCATTCTGTTTTGGTAAAGAGTCATCCGCCTAATAAAGATTAAAATTAAAAATTAAAATACGGAAATAATAAAAATTAAAATACGGAAAGAATAAAGCCAATGTATATACAAGAAGTACCTTCTTTTTAGGACACCCAGTAACATAATGGCCTAATTGCTTACAATAAGAACAAGTTCTCTTTTGTTTTACTTCTAAAGAAGACTTGATTCTCGTTGCACTTTTAGGGCGCCCTTTATTATTTGTAAGAATAAGAGGATCTCGGATAGACATTTGAGGCAACATGTTAACTTGAGATATACCCACATGAGAGTCTTGCCATGTATTTTCAACCTCTTTTTCATTTTTCTGAATCATTTGCTCTTCTAGAAACTTTACCAGGAAAGCATTGAGCTTCTTTATCTCCAAATCAGAGTCTTTTGCTTGTTCAATTGCCTTGGTACAATTTTCATGAACACACCAAGTGGTGAAGGCACTAACTCAGCTTTTATTGTTCATGTCTTCAAGTCCAATATTACCATTGCCTACTTTGTACCTAGCATCTAGTGTCCACCTAGGTAAAATATATTGATCAGGATGGGTTTCAACATGCTTCTTTTTCATCACATATAAGATATGCTTGCATAATATCCCATGAGTTTCAAACTTAGCACACGAGCATCTCACATCCACCTCATTTAAGTAATAAAAGTTAACAACTCTCCAGTATCTTTTCTCAACATTCACTTGTCCAACACTATAACTGATTTGTTCAGGACTTTTGCTTAAAGTCTCATGAGTTAAATTGTTGGTGGCTTCTATCCATTCTTTTTTGAATACCTCGAAAATCTTTCTAGTATAACATTTACCTACACATTAAATAATTATATGATTCTGATAACTTGTTACCCCAAAAGTAGATAATGAGGAACATAAGAGACTTAAAACAAAGTTACCTGCTTTTGCTTCTATTGGATGAATATACGAAAGAATTGGCCTACTTTTCATTGTCTGGAAGTCTTCATTTTCTTCATCAGCCCTTCGAGATTCAACAGCCTTATCATATTGAATTACAAATTCATTCAACATGGTCTTCGAATTACCATATCCATCAAAAAAGGAATGAATACTTTCACTTATTCCGCTTGTCGTCATTCCGGCAAAAAAAACATATTTTAAGAAATCTTTAACCCAATGTTTTTGTTGGTTGTACATCTCCATCATCCACCTACTACTATCAAGCTTATACTTACTAGGTAAAAGTTCCCATTGGGTTTCGAATTCTTCAACTGTATCACTTTTTACCCATCGTCTATAAGCTTCTTGAAAATCACTATAATGTGATATAAATGGCCGAAGATGTTCTAACTCGTGTTTTTTAATGTGCCATGCACAATAACGATGTCGAGTGTTTAAAAAATATTTCGAATTGCATTACACATTGCTTTATCCTGATCAGTTATTATTGCAAATGGGTACTTGTTAAACATGCACTTTAAGAAATGCTCAAATAGGCATTGAAAAGTTTCTTCCTTTTCATTCTCAAGCAATGCACCACCAAAAAGTATCGATTGACCATGGTGATTCACCTGAATAAATGGAGCAAATGACATCTTAAATTTGTTGGTCATATATGTAACATCAAACACAACCACATCTCCAAATTTTACATACGCATCTCTTGATCTCCCATCAGCCCAAAAAATATTTCTTGGAGAACCATCATCAAACAAGCCTATTTCAAAATATTGGTTAACATCTGTTGATGCTTTATCTTGAAAGTGTTTGATAAGCCCATAAAACTCTTTACCTTTGTATTGTTTTCGTTGTTCAATCAGAATATCGGCACATTGTTTTGAAGTGACATCAGCTTCATACGGAGATTTCAATGCATTCACAGCTTTTTTTTTATTTGAGACGGTCTTAACCCGGACTCACCAAGTTCCAACATTAATGATTTGCAAGCCATGGAGCGATGAAACTTACCATGAGACCGATGTTTCATTACTTTCGTTGGTGTAGTGCTCAAAACATGATTGTGTGTATCATTAAATATATCCACAATCCATTTATCATCTTTCTGTTTAGAAATTTGAAGCTTTGCTTCACACCCGGTTCTTAATTCCCTTCGTTGTTTCTTCAAATACGCACAAGAACTATCACCCTTCAATCTTTTGAAACCTTGTTTGTTGCACACATACATTTTTCTATAAACCTCATTTGTTGTCTTGTTTTTGTAATCCCAATGAATGCGTATACCAAATCCATGTACTGTTAGGCACAAAAAGGCCTCAGTCAAACCTGTTCTGCATCTGAGGGGGAGATTCTCAATCAAACCTGTTGATACCTTTGAAGGTTGAACTTAAGGCCTGTTATATGTCTTATTGAAACCTGAAAATGATTTGCAATATCAGCCTAAAGCTGTTCTATGTGTTGCATGTATTGCAACAAAGGCAGTTTTGCCCAAGCTGTTCAGACTGCTGAACAGGCTGGATATAAACTGTCTACGCTGCTCTACACTAATGAGCAGCTTGGGCAGTTTACAAGTTTTCTGTTCTTTGTGAACAGAACCTGTTCTTTGTGAACAGGCTAAACACTTTATGGAATGTGTTTCCAAGTCCTCATGTATTGTTTTTAACTACTAGATCAGTTTACAAAGTCGAAGACAA
Organism: Centrapalus pauciflorus; assembly: GCA_020465985.1. Taxonomy (NCBI): domain Eukaryota; kingdom Viridiplantae; phylum Streptophyta; class Magnoliopsida; order Asterales; family Asteraceae; genus Centrapalus; species Centrapalus pauciflorus. The sequence continues at coordinate 35,455 of JAANYP010004013.1, forward strand.
AGTGGAAATCAGAACTGCTCAGCCTGCCCAAGCTGTTCCGTTACATGAAGACAAAAGGTTATTTGAAAAAGGGTGACAGACCTTTTTCTTATATCAAAATAGGCCTTTACACGGAAGAAAAACATAAAGTTGACATTCCTTATTTGGTTAAAGGCAATGCAACAGTAGACAAAGTGAAAAGACAAAAGTTCTGCACATGTGAAGACAAGTCTGCTTTTCAGAAAGGTGCAGAAAAGGTTATGTTGTCTTTTCAACAAGACTTCTCCTTTTTCATTCCATCCAATGAAGAAGCTTCACTTAGATCCTCTGAGTGAGTATAAAAAGAAACTTCCAAGGATTGATCGATCAAGCCAAAAAAGCTAAGTGCTGAAAACAAGAGTGAACGTGCATTCAAAGTGTGTCTTTCATGCATGCAAGTCTGCTTGAATAAAACAGTACTCAGTGTCTAAGCTGTTCTTGTTCAAGCTGTTCCTCAGAGTCTTGTAAACACAGTGAGTGATTCTTAGTGAGTGTATTCATTGTAATTTGTTTAAGTCAGTCTTAGACTAGTTAGAAATACTATTGTATCTGTCATCTCAGCTTAAACCTTTCCGCATTCAAGCTTGTTTGTAATTAACATTTGTTAATAATACATACGAACATTGAGAAAATTGTGTGTAGTTTTTAAAGTGTTGTACTCATCCCCCCTCTACAGCTTAAAGCTATACACTTGGGATATCTTTTGGGACCGACAACTGGTATCAGAGCAGTTTAGAGTGTGTGTCATTGTAGATCTCTCATTCTCCCAAAATTTCCATGGACAACAGCGCTGCAAGTTCCTCATACTATGACAATGGCTCAATGGGCAAACCTCCAAAGTTCAATCATCAGAACGTTTCTGGTTGGAAGTGCAGAATTATGCTCTACTTAGAGAATCTGGATGTACAACTACCAGAGATTGTAATGGAGGGTCCCTATGTGCCAACCTCTGTTACAACAATAACTCCTGCTGTTGAAGGAGCTACTCCTGGGATCAGAACATTTGAGAAAGCAAAAGCTCAATGGTCTGATGAAGACAAAAGACCGGTGGCTCTTGATGCAAAGGCCAGAAACAATCTGTTCATCTCTCTACCTGATGATGTGTTCAAACAGGTTGAGAAGATGAAGACTGCAAAGGAGATGTGGGATACTTTGTGTACTGTCTATGATGGACCCACAATCACACTTGACAACAGGATTAATAATCTTGTTAGACAGTATGAACTCTTCTTTGCAAAATCAAAGGAGACTCTCACTGGAACCTACACCAGGTTTACTGCTCTTGTAAATGATCTCAAAGCTGTTGGGATCACCAAGGACAGCCTGACTTTGGTAAACAAGTTCTTAGATGTTCTGCCTGAAGAATGGAATTATTTTTCTACAATTTTAAGGAATTCAGGTACCATCAAAAGTATGGATCTTGTTAAATTATATGGATCCTTACTAAATGATGAGCAATCAAGGCAACAGAAGAGAAATGCCTTGGAAATATCTAAGAAAGGTGCAGCCTTTGTGGCTAGTGTGAGACAACCTGTAAATCAAGTGAGTGATGTGTTCACTCAACCTGATCAACAGGCTGATGATAAGGAGGAAATGTCTGATGAGGAAGACAATGCAGATAGTACTGAACTGGATGATGAGCAGATGATAGCCATGCGTGTCAAAAGGTTCAACAAGAAAAGATTTGGAAGAAACATGCTACAGGGAAGCTCAAATGCTGTCAAAAAGAAAGCATTTGACAAGACCAAAGCTGAGTGCTTCAAATGTGGCAAAACTGGCCATATAGCTGTTGACTGTGTGTCAAAAGCTGTTGGTCAGACATCCAAACCACACAAGACAAACAAGGATGATGGCTATAGGGTTAAGTACCTTATGGCCATGGCTAAGCTGAGGAAGTTAGAAAACTCAGTGGTTTCTAACAGGCAAAAGGGACTAATGGCTGAAACTTGTGACTGGGAGGAGTCTGATTCATCATCTGATGAAGAAGACAACAACTGTCTGATGGCCAACACTGATGTCCCATCAACAAGCAACTTCAAACAGGATCTGGCTGAAGCTGAAGCTTTCAGCAGCTTGGAGAACTGGAACCCTACAATGATGTATAAGGTACAAAATTTTATGGATTACAATTCTGAAGAAAAAGTTAAAATGTTTGAATATATGCTTGTTGATCTAAAAGCTGTTGTTGAGAAGCATGCTGTTTTATTATCTGAAATCTCTAAGCTTAAAACTGATATTGAAACAAAGTCTAGTAAACTGGACAGCTTCCATAAGTTGGAAGCTGAGCTTGATGAATTAAAACATCAATTCCATTTTACTGGAAGAAAAGAGAGAAACAGATATAAAACATGCTAAGCTTCAAAAGATAGTTGACTCTTGGTGCCAATCTGCACAAAAAGTCAACCACTGCATAAGTCAGCAGATTCCTGCACAAATCCAAGACTATCTTGGAGGGGATCTTGACACAACAGCTTCCATTGTTGAGGTTAATAATTTAAAAGAAGACTTGTCCACTCTTGGTGAGCTTCCAAACACTTTTATTCAAAAAGTGAATGGTAAATTAATCTCAACAAACAGGTTTGCCAGGCCTCAAAACACTGACAGCTCGTGTGAACCTAGCTCAAAAGCTGTTGATGAAATGAGTTTTCCATCAAATAAGCTTGCTAAGTGTTCTGCTCATTCACACAAGCAAAAGAAAGGAAAGCATGTCCAAATTGCAGCTGTGGACACCAAACCTGTTGACAAAACAGACTTTGGGTCTAAAGCTGGTGTAAAAAGGCATACTAATCCTTTTAATGCTGAACATTTTGAAAATAAGTTTTCAAAAGGTAAGCAGTCTGCCTTTAACAAGAATAAGTCTCAGGTTGAAGGCAAACCTGCTGTGATTTCAAATAAGTTTTCAAATCACAGTGGTAAATTGGTTTTAAATGAGAATAAGTATTTAAAAACCAGAAATAATGATTATGTTGATAGGCAACATCAAACACATCTCAGGAAGGGCAAAGGCAAAGTCATTGCTCAGCCTGAGAGATCTGGGAATAAGTTTCCTAAACCTGTGGAGGTTCAAAAGCCAATTAAGCTTCCTATCTTTGATATCTGCCCTCCTAAAAAGAGGAATTAAGAGACAGGCAAAGCTGTGGCTATTGAACTTTCCAGTCAAGCTGTTGATTCATCAAAAAGTAATAAGTTTGCTAAACCTGCTGATGGAATCAACATAAATAACCCAGAATGTGTTTCTGAAAGGTCTTCTTCCAAAAATGCTAAAAGGAGAAAGTGTTATAAATGTGGAATGAAGACACATCTGGCCAAAGACTGTCTTGAAACTGTGGACATGAGGCCTGCTGACTCTGATGCTTCCCTCACTACCAACATAAACAGTGTTGGAAACATCTTAGCCAATGAGAGTGGTATTCAAACTGATACCATTCAAATAGGGAATATTAGTGTTGACATCACAAGTCCATCAACAAATGTTGATGAAGTAGGAGAACTCATCTCTGTGATGAGTTCCCCTAAAAGTATCTAATATTCTTCTTATCACTCTGCAGGAAAAACAACCATCCCAGGTTTGGTACTTGGACAGTGGCTGCTTAGGGCATATGACAGGTTATAAGGACCTGCTGAGTGATCTCAGGCCTGAAAAAAGGGCCAAAAGTCACATTTGGTGACAATGTACAGGGATCCACTGAGGGATATGGAACTCTTAAAGCTGGTGCTGCAGTGTTCAAAAGAGTAGCCTATGTGGTTGGGCTAAAACATAACCTTGTTAGCATAAGCCAACTGTGTGATGCTGGCTATAAGGTTAACTTTGATGAGCACCTGGGTTACATATTGGATCCCCAAGGCAAAGTTGTGTTGTGTGCTCAACGAATGAAAGGTGTATATGTTGTGGACATGCAATCTGCTGATCCCACAACTGAAACCTGCTTCCTCACAAGAACAAATGCAGACTTAAACTGGTTATGGCACAAAAGGCTGTCACATCTGAACTTCAACAACATCAACAAACTCTGTAAGAAAGAGTTGGTGACAGGTTTGCCTTCTATGACATTTGTTAAAGATAAACTCTGCACAGCTTGTGAGAAAGGCAAGCAGAGAAAATCATCATTTAAATCCAAACATAACTTCTCTATTGATACTCCTCTCTTCTTAATCCATATGGACTTGTTTGGACCTGTTAATGTCCCAAGTCTAGGAGGAAGAAGATACACTCTAGTAATGGTTGATGAGTTCTCCAGGTACACATGGGTTATCTTCTTGAAGAGCAAAGGAGAGGCTGCTAGAAAAATTATTGGATTTGTGAAAAAGATGGAAATGCTGAACTCTGCCCAAGTAAAGCAGCTTAGAAGTGATCATGGTACTGAATTCAGAAACAATACTCTTGAAGACTTCTGTGAAGAGAAAGGAATTACTCAAAACTTTTCAGCTGTAAGAACTCCACAACAAAATGGAGTTGCTGAAAGGAGAAACAGAACTCTCATTGAAGCTCCTAGAACCATGCTGTGTGCATCTGGTTTACCTTCATCATTCTGGGCTGAAGCTGTTAACACTGCCTGCTTCACCCAAAACAGATCCTTAGTGGTGAAAAGGTTTAACAAGACTCCCTATGAGCTGCTCAAAGGGAGGAAACCAAATGTCAGTTACTTCCATGTATTTGGTTGTCCCTGCTTCATTTTGAATCGAAGGGATCAACTGGCAAAGTTTGAACCAAAAGCTGATGAAGGTGTGTTTGTTGGCTACTCTGCTATCTCTAAAGCCTACAGAGTGTACAACAACAAAAGAAAGGTGATAGATGAATCTATCAATGTCACCTTTGAAGAGTCCAAGGATGCTACCACCAAAGCTGTTCCTGAATCAGTTTCAGGAGAATTAAACTTTGGTGATCTGATGCATTCAAACAGTGAAGAGGACTCAAAAGCTTCCACAACACCCAGTGTGGAACCTGTTAATCATGATGGGCATGATGGTGATTATGTCAATACACCCTGTGTGAATAAGTGTACTGACCTAATTACAACTGCATGTCCTGAACCTATCAATGCTGATTTTCCTGGTTCTTCTGCTGATATGTTCAACAGTGGTCAGTCATGTTCAACAAGTGAGCAGGCTCAAGACAACAGTGTGTCTGAAAATCTTGAGAGCTGTTCAACAGGACTTGCTGAAGCTGCTGATAACTCAGGAGAATCATCATTGAAGAATGACCCTAAGTGGATCAAATGTCACCCCAATGATCAAATAATTGGTGACATCAACAAAGGGGTACAAACAAGGTGGGACAGCTTAGGGAACTTCTGTATGTTCTCTAGTTTTGTTTCACTAATAGAGCCAAAGAAAGTGGATGAAGCACTAAAAGATGCCAATTGGATCACTGCCATGCAAGAAGAACTAAATCAGTTTGAGAGAAACAAGGTATGGAAGTTGGTCCCTGCACCTAAAGGCAAAACTATAATTGGCACTAAATGGGTTTTCAGAAATAAGATGGATGAGCAAGGTCATGTCATAAGAAATAAGGCAAGACTGGATGCTCAAGGTTATAGACAGGAGGAAGGAATTGACTATGATGAGACATTTGCTCCTGTGGCCAGCCTAGAAGCAATTCGTTTGTATCTAGCCTACGCTGCTCATAAGAGCATTAAGGTATTTCAAATGGATGTGAAGAGTGCATTTTTAAATGGAAAGCTGCAAGAAGAAGTTTATGTCAAACACCCTCCAGGTATTGAAAATGAACATCATCCAGGTTTTGTCTATAAGTTGGACAAAGCTCTCTATGGTCTCAAACAAGCCCCTAGAGCCTGGTATGACACTCTTACTGAGTTCCTTATGAGCAATGGGTATTCCAGAGGTAAAGTGGATACTACATTGTTCATAAAGAAGGTGAAATATGATATTATGCTTGTTCAAATTTATGTGGATGATATAATATTTGGTTCTACCAATGAGCAGTTATGCAAGAATTTTTCATTACTCATGAAATCTAAATATGAAATGAGTATGATGGGAGAACTTACTTTCTTGTTAGGATTACAGGTTAAACAAACCTCAACTGGAATTTGCATAAATCAAAGAAAGTATACCTTAGATCTTCTGAAAAAGTTTAAATTTGATCAAAGTTCTCCTATTAAAACCCCAATGGCAACCAATGTAAAATTGGATGCTGATACCAGTGGCAAAGCTGTTTCAGTAACAGCTTACAGAGGTATGATTGGGAGCTTGCTATATTTAACTGCTAGTAGACCTGATATTATGTTTGCCACCTGTCTGTGTGCTAGGTTCCAAGCTGATCCAAAGGAATCTCATTTAGCTGCTGTTAAGAGAATCTTCAGATACCTGAAGGGTACACCCGGTTTGGTCTTTGGTATCCCAAAGACTCCAGCCTTGAACTAACAGGTTATTCAGATTCTGAATTTGCAGGCTGCAGGCTAGATAGGAAAAGCACAACAGGTGGATGTCAACTCCTTGGTGGTAAGTTGATAAGTTGGTGCAGCAAGAAGCAGAACTCAGTGTCTACTTCTACTGCTGAAGCTGAGTACATTGCTGCTGGAAGCTGCTGTGGGCAGATTCTGTGGATGCAGCATCAGCTTGAAGATTATGGGCTTGTGTATAGGAAAATTCCTATTCTGTGTGATAACACAAGTGCCATAGCCATTTCCAACAATCCATTTTTCATTCAAGAACAAAGCATATTGAAGTCAGACATCACTTCATCAGGGATCACATCCAGAAAGGTAATGTGGAGGTAAGTTTTATTTCCACAAATGAACAGCTTACAGACATTTTCACCAAACCTCTGGATGAAACAAGGTTTAATTACCTTGTCAGCAAGCTGGGCATTTTAAACAAAAGTGACTAAGTGTCCTCAAAGGTCTAAAACTTTGTATGTCTCACACTGATCAAGTTTCTCAGAACAGCTTAGACAGAACAGGCTCTGCGTGTTATGTACTTAGCCATTTTTCTGAAATCCTTGATCAGCCTGAACATACAACAGGCTGAACACAAACAGTTTACTCGTCCAACCTGATCTGCTGGTCCATTCTTCACTCTCATTCCCTCACACTGACTTACAAGACATTATCTTGTAACCTGCTCAACTATTGGACACAACCTGTTTCTACATAGTTGAACAGGCTGAGGGAACAGCTTCAAGAATGAACAGCTTGTGATGACCCTGCTCATCACAGGTTTGACCAACAGCTTAGACCAACAGTTTTAATTACCTTTCTTCAAACTTAAGTTACTTAATTTATGTTTTTATTTAACTTAATTACTGCGGATAATGTGGGTTACGTGTGTTAGTGATTAAAAAGGGCTCAAGTGGTCTGACAAACGGTCTGATATGGACAACCGTTCCGTTTTCCGTTAACGACCTTTTCAAACCAACCGCCCAAATCTTTCTCTCTCATACACACTCACATTCAAATCCTATAAATACCTCATACTGTTACATCTTCGTCTTCCTCACTACTATCATCTGCCTTCTAAGAACCCTAAATATTCGACTAAGTGTCTTGTGCTTCTGCTACTTTCCCTACTCCCAAAATGGCTCACAGAAACAACCCCTTCCTACTAGTGTTTGTTGGTGATGATGTGCATAAGCATCCATCAGTCACCACAATGCTAACCCTCAAACCCACAAACTACATTGCCAACCTTACAATCCCCAAAAACTATGTGGGGAAAGGTTATGATCAAATGGTGGAGTTTTTGACAGTTCATCCGTTGAACTACGCTATGACTGCAACTCCTGGTGTCCTGTACCAGGAGATGGTGTATGTGTTCTGGTACACTTGTGCCTACAACCCCAACACCAAAGTCATCAAGGGGACTATTCTCAATGGGACTCGGACCATTGAGATTATTGTTGATCTTCTCAGGGAGGTTCTTCATTTACCCATTGCTGATTCATATGATATGCCTCAGCCTGAAAATGAGCAAATGGGAAATTTGCTACGCTTCTGTGGTGTAGCAGAACCAAAAATTAGAGCAACGCTGTACAGGAAGGATTTGTCTCCTACCTACAGCTTTCTATTTGCTTCTGTGATGATGAGCTTCAGTAGCAAAGTTGGTTCATTTGACCAACTGAGCCGTGATGAAGTCCCAATAGTCCTACAGCTGGTGGATGGGACTACAATTGATATGGCTAAGTGGATATTTCTGAACATGAGGAACCTGGTGCAGCAAGAGCCAAGACCAGCTGCTGTTCGATACCCCAGGTTTCTGAGTCTCATATTCAGACACATTTGTGGTGAGCATCTGTACAACTCTCAGCCTTTACTTCATACTG
>JAANYP010004014.1:0-53233 GCA_020465985.1 Centrapalus pauciflorus
GTTGGGATCCCGTGGTTGAGGTCAAAAAAAATTATTTGATCATTGGGTGACACCTGGACCCCATTAGGATCATTTTTCTGATGAGTTTCCTGAGTTGTTAACATATTTGCAGCAGGCTCTGTGAACAGCTCCAAGATTTCAACACCTGTTTGTCATTGAGCGTGTCACGTTGTTGAAGCATGGTCTGACAACTATGGAACCATCAGCAAGAGAACTGGGAAATCAGCATTGATAGTTTTTCTGGACATGCAGTTGTAATGAAGTCAGTACATTTTATTCACACAGGTGTGTAGGACATAATCATCCATCTGTCCATCATGTTTACAGGTTCCATCACTGGGTGTAGTGGAAGCTTTGAGTCCTCTTCATTGATTGAATGGCTCAGAGACATCAAGTAAGGAGTGCTCCCATGAAACTGATCTGCAGAACAGCGTTTGGTCGAGGCATTCCTGGACGCTTCAAGTGACATGATTAGATTCATGCGATCACCTTTCTTTTGTTTGTTGTATACTTTGTAAGGCTTTGTATGATAGTAGAGTAGCCACAACACCTTCATCCACAGCTTTAGTTCAAATTTATCGACAGATTTTCCCTTTGAATTACAGAATGAAGGCAAGGACATCCAAACACATGGAAGTAACTGACATGTTGGCTTTCCTCCCTTTGAGCAGCTCATAGGGAGTACTTGTGAAACCTTTTCCACAACTAAGGATGCTTTTTGGGTGAAGCAGGCGTGTTAATCAGCTTCAGCCCAAACTGATGAGTAAACCTGATGCACACAGCATGGTGTCTAGCATATAGCGAGCTTCAATGAGCAGGTCGGTTTATTCGTTCCTTTCGCAACTCCATTTTGTTGATGGAGTTCTTACGAAAGCTGAAAAGTTTGAGATACCTTTTCTCTTCACCAAGAAGTCTTCCAAGAGTATGTTTCTGAGATTCAGTACCATGAGAGTCACTCTAAGCGGCTTTAACACTTGGGCAGAGTTCATGCATTTCCATCTTCTTTGTACAATCGCAATAATGCCTCTGCAGCCGGCCTCATCCTATGCTCTTCAGAAAGATCACCCAATGTGTACCTGGAGAAACTCAAAACCAATTACAAGAGTGTCTTCTTCCCTTTTGCCTAGACTGGGAACTTAACAGGTCAAACAGGTCCATATGAGTTAAGAGATTGGAGTATACATAAAGACAAAATTTGTGTTTGGATCTTAAAGAATGTTTTTTCCTCTTCCTGCTTTGCCTTTCTCATTCAAGCTTGTGCATAATCTATTCTTTGGCAAAATCCATAGAAGGACAAACCGTTCACCAAACAAATCTTCTTACAGAGTTTGTTGATGATGTACATTGCAAGTTCAATGTGACAGTAGTCTTCCGTGCCATAAACCAGTTTATAGATCAGCCTATTTTGTTCTTTGTGAGAAAACAGGTTCATGTGGGTGGGGTCCAGCAGACATGCATATCCACAACATATAACACACTTCTTGTTCGTTGAGCACACAGTCAAAGACAAACTATTGCTTGGGAATCCAATATGTAACCCAGGTTGCGTCATCAGTTAACCTTTAAGCAGGATGGCACAGCAGTTGGCTATTCGAAGCAGGTATGTATTTTAGCCCAACCATAGGCTAGTCCCTTTGAACACTAGGCAGGCATCCAGGCTGTTAAGAGTTCCATATTCCTCGAGTACGGATCCTGCACATTGGGTCACCAAAGGTGACTGTTTGGCCCTTATTCAGGCTGAGTGCACTACAGCAATTCTTTGACGACCGGTCATGTGCCCTGAGCAGCACTACTGCCAAGTAACCGAAACCTGGGAAGGTTTGTTTTTTCCTGCAGAGTGATAGAAGAACTATGATCCTATTAGTTAGGGGACAGGATCATCACAGGAGATGAGTTCTCATACTTCATCAACATGTGTGATGCATTTGAGAATGTCACACCATAATAATTCCTATCGTGAATGGTTTCAGCTTGATACCATCCTCAGTGACTGTGAGCATTTCCACCTGGCTTGTGACAGTGTGAAGGAAACAAGCAGAGTCAACAGAGGCCCTGAATGTCCGCAAGATTCAGGACAGTCTTCGGCGCAGATGTGTGTTTCTCCCATCATTTGTGATACATTGTCTCTCTTTAGTATTTTGGAAGCGAAGATCCTCAAAAACACATTCGATGCTGTGTTGGTTGATTCTTTCAGCAGGTTTAGTAGCCTTCCCTTTGTTGAATTCAAACAGCATTGTGTGGGGGTTCAATAGCCCAACTTTGACTTCTCTATCTTTCCCAATCTTTTTGGGGGACAGAGTCAAGACATAAGAAGCTTGATTGGCTTTTGAGCTCCCAAGTTTTGGGAAACTTATTCCCATTTGTCTCAGTTTGAGAAATGGTTTTGCCTTTGCCCCTACTGGATTGTGATTTATACTGCCTATCAGCATACTCACTGTGTTTGGTTTTGAAAAACTTATTTTCATTTAAAACCAATTTACCACTATGATTTGAAAACTTATTTGAAATCACAGCAGTTTTGTTTTCAATATGAGACTTACCCTTGTTGAAAACAGGATGCTTACTTTTTGAAAACTTATTTTCAAAGTGTTTAGCATCAAATGGATTAACATGCTTTTTACCAACAGCTTTGGACTCAGAACCTGTTTTGTCAACAGGTTTAGCATCCACAGCTTCAGTTTGAACATGTTTTCCTTTCTTTTGCTTGTGTGAGCTAGCAAAGCACTTAGCAGGCTGTTTTGGAGAACAAACTCCAACATCAGCTTTTGAGCTGAGTTCACACAAGCTGTCAGTATTTTGAGGCCTGACAAACCTGTTTGTTGAGATTAGTTTACCATTCACATTTTGAATGAATGTATTTGGAAGTTCACCAAGAGTGGATAAATCTTCTTTCAAATTACTTATCTCAACAATTGAAGCTGCTGTGTCAAGATCCCCTCCAAGATAGGCTTGGATTGTGCAGGAATCTGTTGACTTATACAATGGCTGACTTTTTGTGCAGATTGGCACCAAGAGTCAACTATCTTTTGAAGCTTGGCATGCTTTATATCTGTTTCTCTCTTTTCTTCCAGTAAAATGGAGTTGACGTGTTTTAATTCATCAAGCTCAGTTTCCAACTTATGGAAACTGTCCAGTTTACTGGATTTAGTTTTAAGATCAGCTTTAAGCATAGAGATTTCAGATAATAAAGCATCATGCTTCTCAACAGCAGCTTTGAGATCAACAAATATATATTCAAACATTTTAACTTTTTCTTCAGAACTGTAAGCCACAAAGTTTTGTACCTTATACATCATTGTAGGATTCCAGTTCTCTAAGCTGCTGAAGGCTTCAGCTTCAGCCATATCCTGTTTGAAACTGCTTGTTGATGGGACATCAGTGTTGGCCATCAGACATTGATTATCTTCTTCATCAGATGATGAATCAGATTCCTCCCAATCACATGTCTCTGCCATGAGTCGCTTTTGGCGATTGGAAGACACAGAGTTTTCCAATTTCCTCAGCTTAGCCATGGCAATAAGGTACTTAACCCTATAGCCATCATCCTTGTTAGTCTTGTTGGGTTTGGATGACTGACCAACAGCTTTTGACACACAGTCAGCAGCTATGTGACCAGTTTTGCCACACTTGAAGCACTCAACTTTGGATTTGTCAAATGCCTTCTTTTTGCCAGCACTTGAACCTCCTTGCAGCATATTTCTTCCAAACCTTTTCTTGTTGAACCTTTTGACAAGCATGGCTATCATTTGCTCATCATCTTGTTCAGCAAGATCTGCAGCATCTTCTTCGTCTGACACCTCCTCCTTTTCATCATCCTGCTGATCAGGTTGAATGAACACATCACTCACCTGATTTACAGGCTGTCTCACACTAGCCACAAAGGCTGCACCTTTTCTGGACATTTCCAAGGCATTTCTCTTTTGTTGCCTTGACTGTTCATCATTCAGTAAGGATCCATACAGATTGACTAGATCCATACTTCTGATAGTACCTGAGTTCCTTAGGATTGTTGAGAAGTAGTTCCACTCTTCAGGTAAAATGTCCAGAAATTTGTTCACCAGGGTAAGACTGTCCTTGGTGATCCCAACAGCTTTGAGATCATTCACTAGAGCAGTGAACCTGGTGTAGGTTTCAGTGAGAGTCTCCTTTTGGCTTAGCAAAGAAAAGTTCATACTGTCTAACAAGATTGTTGATCATGTTATCCAGTGTGATTGTGGGTCCATCATAGACGGTACACAAAGTATCCCACATCTCCTTTGCTGTCTTCATTTTCTCCACCTGCTTGAACACATCATCAGGGAGAGAAATGACCAGGTTGTTTCTGGCCTTTGCATCCAGAGCCACCAATCTTTTGTCTTCATCAGACCATTGAGCTTTAGCTTTCTCAAAGGTCCTGATTTCAGGGGCAGCTCCTTCAACCGCTGGAGTTATAGTAGTAACAGAGGTTGGCACATAGGGACCCTCCATCACTATCTCTGGCAGTTGTACATCCAGATTCTCTAAGTAGAGCATCATTCTGCACTTCCAACCAGAGAAGTTTTGATGATTAAATTTTGGAGGCTTGCCCATAGAGCCATTGTCATAGTCAGAAGAATTTGCAGCACTGTTGTCCATGGAAACTTGGGAGAATGAGAGATCTAGAATGACACACACTCTAAACTGCTCTGATACCAGTTGTAGGTCCCGAGAGGTTCCCAAAGTATATAGTTATAAGCTGTAGAGGGGGGTGAATACAGCACTTTAAAAACTACACACTCTTTTCTCAATGTTTGTATGTATTATCAACAATTTGTTAATTACAAACAAGCTTGAATGCGGAATTGTTCAAGCTGAGATGACAGATACAACAGTATGCTTACTAGTCTAAGACAGACTCGAACTAGTATACAATGAATACACTCACTAAGAAGCACTCACTGTGTTTACAAGACTTAAGGAACAGCTTAGGTAAAACAGCTTAGACACACAGAAGCTGGTTTACAGAAGACTTGCATGCATGAAGATCACACTTGCACGTTCACTCTTGGTTTAAGCACTTAGCTTTCTTCACTTTCTTTCTGACCTTAGAAGCTTCCTTTTATACTCACTTAGAGGATCTCAGAGAAACATCTTCATTGGACAGAATGAAAAGAAAAAGTCTTGTTGAAAAGACAACATAACCTTTTCTGCACCTTTCTGAAAAGCAGACTTGTCTTCATATGTGCAGAACTTTTGTCTTTTTACTTTGTCTACTGTTGCATTGCCTTTAACTAATTTAGGAATGTCAACTTTGCGTCTTTCTTCCCTGTAAAGGCCTATTTTGATATAAGAAAAAGGTCTTTCACCCTTTTTCAAATATCCTTTTGTCTTCATGTTACAGAACAGCGTGGGCAGGCTGAGCAGTTCTGTTTTCCACTTTGTCTTCGACTTTGTAAACTGATCTTGTAGTCAAAAACAATACATGATGACTTGGAAACAAATTCCATAAAGTGTTTAGCCTGTTCACAAAGAACAGGTTCTGTTCACAAAGACCAGAACACTTTAAAAATGCCCAAGCTACTCAACAGTGAAGAGCAGCGTAGACAGTTTATGTCCAGCCTGTTCAGCAGACAGAGCAGCTTGGACAAACTGTCTTAGTTGCAACACATGCAACATATAGAACAGCTTTAGACTGATATTGCAAATCATTTTCAGGTTTCAATAAGGCATATAACAGGCCTTAAATTCAACCTTCAAATGCATCAATAGGTTTGATTATAAAATCTCCCCCTCAGATGTAGAACAGGTTTGACTGAGGCCTTTTTGTGCCTAACAATCATCCTCTCTCTCATTTCGTCAAATTGTTCAAAAACTAAGTCTCTTAGCTCTTCTATAGCTTGATTCGGATCTGATTGCTTTACTGACTCCTCTGCTACAGATTTTCATTTTAAAAACTTATGAATGTTCGTCATTTGAGCCATAACATCTGATAGTTGAGCTGAGACATGATTATTCACACCAGCAACAACAGCATTCAATGCCTGAGTCAAAGTAGTTTCAGTCACAAATGGGGAAAGATTAACTACTGGGTCACTTAGACTTCCAGCTGACACAACGGTGGAACTTGTAAAAAGAACCTCTGCGTGGCCAGCGCTCAGAGTTGGTATAGTCGTGGCTCTGACTGGACTTCCAGCCTCTTCAAGGGACGTAGCAACGAATGCTTCCATTACTGAGGTTGTTCCGGCAGTGACACTGAGTTCAATTGCACTTACTTCAATGAATGAAGCAAACGCAAGTGTCCTAGTGTGTATCGGTTCTAGACTTTGTGAGAGAAACGAAGTCGTACACTTGGGCAGATGTGTACTAATTTTAATATCCATCAAATCCAAAGGATTATCGGATAGCATATGAGCTTGATCCCGGTGTTCAAATTAAACCGTCTCCTGTTGATAGGAGAATGAGTGGATGAGGGTTGTGCAATCATCAGTGGGATACTGACTTCTTCAATGCTAACTCCCTGTTTGGAGCTAACAGCATATATCGCTATGTCCCGGCTTTCTGGGCTTTAGGCATCCCTCACACTCTGCTGAGCTGTATTAACAATATCCATGAATGCAGCTCCTCCCTCATCATGATCTGGACCACCTTCATCATCGTCATCATCATCCTCACCTTCCGCTGCTCCCTCATTAATATTTGACAAGGAACGTTCTGAATCAGAACTACTCACATCTCCCTCACCACCCCTCACTTCAACCATTGCTCCCTCAGACACTCGAAGGCTTCCCTAAACTTCAGCCCCTTGATGAGGTTCCTCTTGTCCTACAACTCCTTGGTTTAGAGAACCCGGTTCTTGGGTCTCTATGGGAGCGTGATCTATTCTATACAGCCTCACATTTTCACTCTCCTGATTTGCATACTTTAACAAAGCTTCCAGAATAGGCATGATATTGGCATTCGGAGAATCAGGTACTTCATGTAGGCTCATCATTACATAATCAGGGTATCTTTGAGAGTTGGATGTTTTCGGTATGTTTTCATTTGCTCTGAGAATGCCTCTGATTAGGATTTGAATGAAGCGTTGCGAAGGAACAAATTTTCTTGATCTATTAGTTGTCTTAGACAGCACCATATCTTTTAGATCCTCCCATATGCACTGTGCATAATCATAGTGTTTGTTGAAAGCGATGCCGTGGAAAATCCGGAGACAGTGTATACTGCATCTGTCTATGCCTGTGTGTTTCGACGTCATGCATCTATTAATTATTCCGAAGAGAGTGTACCATTCACCATCCAGTCCGTTGCGATGGAACTTTGAGCTTTTAGGTAGTGGCTTTGAATATCCCAAACATATTAGATCATGTACCCACTCCTCATCTGATACAAAATCCTCAAAATCAGCTAATTCTGGAAAGTTGACTGTATCAATTCTACGGGGTAGAAATAGGTTGTGCCTGAGTCTGGCTAGAGTGATCTTAGTTTTAAATTGATCGATGGTAACCTTGAAATGATGGTTACCATCAGCAGGAACAAAGTTCACAGTGTGCCAGAATTGTTGAAGATATACTTGAGGATTGGAGGGTTTATATTGAAGAAGATATCCCAAAGGATGACCTTTGAGAATATCTACAATGATTGGCTGGCTAACTGTTATAACTTTGGTATCCAGACAGTGGTTATTATCTTTGAATGGTAGACAATATTTAGGTTTGACCAACTGATTAATAGGAATAAGGGTAGATGGGGAAGGTCTCGTAACAGATGCGGAACGAACTGGTTTGGATACAAGAGTGTGATTAGATGAAGAATGGGAGTCAGAGGAGTTTGAATGTTGGGATTGACCTTGAGAAGCCATTTGTAACCTGTGTAAAATAATAAACATGTTAGATTCAGTAGATAAACAAAGGGCTAATGATCAAAATAGTAACATCTTTTGTCATTTTTTTCATTAATAGCAACATTATTATTTTTTTTATCATTAATAACAATAACTTTTGGTTTTTTTATCAGTATTAGCAACTTTTAACCCAAGTAACTGAGTTTCCAGTTAACTTAACTGTCATGGATTCTTTTTGCTGAGTTGGATACCCACGTGTATAACCAGATGTATCAAGTTATCCACTCGGCTTCCGGATGTGCCACCATCGCCGCCCGAACCGCCGGAATCTTGGCCCAACATGAGGGCATATTGGGGTCGAGTAAGACGTTGTTGGAAAAGATATTGTAACCATGAATTCGACAATAATCTACTTTATTCCAGTAAAATCTTAACAACAAATGGTCTCCGGTGGGGCTTTTGCATGGGGTTGATCATGATCCGGTGACGATAAAGACTCACTCTTGCGACCTGGGATCGAATGAAGGGTGAAGTTTAAGCCAGGTTTCTCTTTTTCGGTCCCAATTATCGATGGGTTTGTCGAGGGTGTAGCCGAAGCTTGAGTCGTCGTAGAAGGTGAGACGGGTGAGTCGTATTTGAGGTCGGGGTCTGGTCGGGTTGGTTATTACAAGTGCATGAATTTTGTTTGGATAGAGAAAAAATGGGGATTGAGTTGAGAGTGGAGAAGAAGAGGGTCCAAAGAAGTAACAATGCGGACACAGCTCCGGCAAGGAAATTATAAAAATATGTGTTTTTCTGTTTAAAGCATCGGGATTCCAAACAATAATATGAAAATATTATTGATAGTATTCCAAAGTCAATCTTTCAGAGACCAATGTTCGAAAAACACAGATTTAAACAATTTCTTGAAATATGTGACATTTTTCATAAAAAAAAATAAAATCCCAACACCTAGAAATTTATCAACAAAAAATGAGTATAAATCTCGAATGATACATAAAACTCCTCGAATGATTCTCAATCAAAACTCGAATGATGTGGAATGAATCTCGAATGAGTCTATGTATAAACTCGAATTGCATAAAAGAATTATCGAATAAGTCTAAGAACCAACTTGAATGGAATAGAAAAATTCTCGAATGATTCACAACTCAACTCGAATGAATATGAGTCCTTTCTCGAATGAAGAGTTTATCGAGAATTGATTTGAAAATTTTCCAAGTCCTGGATTTAAGACAACTCGAACATCAAATATGTTCCTCGAATTAAGAATAAAACCAACTCGAATGATATACGAGTGGACTCGAATGGAAAATTAAATCTGAAGACTGGACTAATTTCAACTCGAATATCTCTTGGAATATACTCGATTACATGTTAAGTCCAACTCGATTAACACTTGACGTTTCTCGAATGACTTAGTGATCAACTCGAATAAAACATCACATTTCTCGGGTGATGTATCTTGCAACTCGAATAAAAGTGAATGTGTTCTCGATCAAACTTTTATTCGAGAAAATATGTTTGAAAATTTTTTGAAGTCCCTACACACTGATTTTCAAAAGTTTGAATCCAGGGACTATAATACTGATTAAAGAATTGACCCCCTCTCGAATAGTGACTTCAAACAAGTTTTGTTTACTGAGTTTTCTTCAGAAACAACAACATCCTTGTTAAAAATCTAAATTTCAGTGAATCAAGAATGTCACATCCCGTTACCCCGGTTGGCAACGAAGCGTGACGTCGCGGATACATAACCATAATCATAACAAACGACCACTATATGAACGTTTTCAGAAATACATCGATAAAACTTTAAAATATAGTAATGTTATACATAGCCTGATATGAAGAAAAAGAAGTTCGCACGATACAGAGATTTAAGTACATAATTAAAGTATTCAAAATAATGCAGCTAAATCTCCTGTAGTTTTGAAAATGCATGCGACTCCTTACGTGCGGAAGCTTGAAAATACTTCTGAAGTGGCACACTTGCCTTAATTTCCTGAAAATACACGCTAAAATACGTCAATAAAAATTGTTGGTGAGCTCATAGGTTTACACGTAAATCTGACTGGTGGGGACAACAACAGTTAAGTTTGAATTTATAAAAATCATAAATTCCATGTTATGTATTACATATAAACCATCATGCAACCGAAGCTTAATTAAATGAGTTTGCCCTGTGCAGTATTCCCATACGTAATACCGTGTGTTAAATATATATGCACTCGCTGTTAGCCGAGCCGAACTAACCCGAATGGGGGACATGACTCCCGATAGATCTATCCACAATATATTCGCGCTTACAAACAAATGCAATTAACGGTTCATGATTTATGGGTTGATGGAACCACATGTGTAATACATAATAGAAAAGAAGTTGTTTCTGTGTCCATATGAAAACGTAGCATGTATTTCAACCCCAAAACATAACAGTGTGAAAATAGGGGCTATGAGGACTCCCCGTGAGTGCGATGAGAAAAACGAGCGTAAAATGCTTTTGTTGATGGATGATGCACCGGGTGAGTTTAATCGAGCCCTAAATGATAATAGGGACTTAATATCTTTAATATATGATAATATATATATTTATATATTTTTATGTCTTAATTCACCCAACATTACAAGTTTATAAATAAAACCCACTCAAAACTTCAAGTTTATATATATATATATATATATATATATATATATATATATATATATATATATATATATATATATATATATATATAATTTTCCAGTTTTTTCGAAGGTTTTTCGGCCTACTTTGAGGCTGTTTTTGACCAAGCTCCAAAACGTTTTAGGCTTTGGTTTTCTTGGACATTAAACTACTATATACAAAGGATTTTTAAAGTCAAGAACGGCCATTTTTCGAGATGTTTAGGTCGGGAAAAAGCTTGTTGAAAACCCTATGTTGGCCATTTTTGAGCTGTCAAACTTTCGGTTTCCCAAATAATTTCAGGTAGTCTAAACTCTAAAATAATTTATGAAAACTTCCAGATTTATAGTTAAGACATAGATCTAACTTTTGAGACAACAATCAACTCATTTCGTTAAGTTATGAATTAGTTATGATTTTTCAAAGTCGATCTGAATTTTCTGCCGAAAATCCATAGTTTATAACTTGAAATAACTAGTGATTCTTGTTGTTTATTCAAAGACTACTTGTATATAAGTTATAAAACACATTTGAAGAAAACAACATAAAAACAAAAACTAAAAATTTATAAACTTGAGTTTTTATGAAACTTGTTGTTGTTGGTGATTATATATGTTATGCAAGACTTATATAAACATAAATATAAGATGAAATAAGTTAGTATTTACTTACTTTGAAGTATTTGGAGTATGAGATTGAGAAGAAATTGAAACTCTTGCAAGATTTGCACCAAGAACACTTGAATTTCTTGAAGAACACTTGAAAGAAAAATGTTTGTAGTGTGTGTGTGTTGGAGCCGGATTCAAGAGAGGAGAGAAGAGAGTTTTTTGGTGTGATAAAAATGAAGAGAAGACTCTCTATTTATAGAGAAAAAGTTGGTCTTTCAAAGTGGAGGTGGAGTGTAAAATCTTGTTTGAAATGAAAGGAGAATGGTGTAGAAGGATTTGATTGTAAAATGTTATGGAGGTTGTGTAAAAAAAATATTTTTCAATAGTCCTTGTGTCCTTCACAAGGCCGGCCCCTATGGGGTATTTATTATGTATTTTTTTTTGTATAAATGTATTTAGAAATGTATTCTTGTATTTCCCTTTTCTTGTAAATTCATAAATACTTTTGGATGCATTGTTTTAATAATTGTTTTAGTCTTGCATAATTAATGTTAAGTACTTGTATTAGTGTACGATTAGTGTCACTATTAATAATTAAATTATGTACTTAGTGGAATTAATCCCTCACATCGTAATTCGATCAGATTAATTGATTTCTCGATTCATCGCACCGATGAATTTGATTCTAATTTAGTTGAATTTCCTAATAAACATCGTTAATCACCTTGATTAATTTCTAATGACCACTGATTAGGTTATAATTGGCTATTATATACTGATTAGGTCGCAGTTTCTAACCTGGTTTAATGTCGGATGTTACAGTCTCCCCCTGTTAAGGGAATTTCGTCCCGAAATTAGCTCGTGGTCTCCACTGCTTGAGTATTTAAGAACAGATGAGGGTATTTTTCCCAGAACTGATATTCGCGTTCCCACGTAAACTCAGGGCCTCGCTTAGAGTTCCATCTGACTTTTATTATCGGGAACCGACTGTGTTTTAGTTTCTTGACTTCTCGGTCCATTATTTCCACGGGTAGTTCAATGAAGTTCAACTTATCATCTAGTTCCAGCTCGTCCATGGGTATAACGAGTGTTTCATCAGCCAGGCACTTCTTAAGGTTGGATACGTGGAACGTATTATGAACATTACTAAGCTCTGGGGGCAGATCGAGTCGGTAGGCTACCGGACCAATTCTTTTGGTGATCTTGAATGGTCCGATATAACGAGGATTGAGTTTTCCTCGTTTCCCAAAACGGATTACGCCTTTCCAAGGCGAGACTTTCAACATTACTTGATCTCCCTCTTGAAATTCCAAATCCTTCCGTCGAACATCCGCATAGCTTTTCTGTCAATCCCGTGCGATCTTTAATCGGTTCCGAATCTGGGCTATCTTTTCTGTAGTCTCCTGGATGATCTCGGGTCCAGTAATCTGACTATCTCCTACCTCAGCCCAAAAAGTGGCGATCAACATTTTCGCCCATAGAGTGCCTCGAATGGAGCGGTCTTAATACTTGAGTGATAGCTGTTGTTATAGGAAAACTCACCTAATGGCAGGTGCCTGTCCCAACTTTTGCCAAAGTCGATAACACATGCCCTTAGCGTGTCTTCCAAAGTCTGAATCGTCCTTTCACTCTGACCATCCGTCTGCAGGGGATTGGCTGTGCTCATATCAAGGCGTGTACCCAATGCCTCTTGCAATGACTGCCAAAATCTTGATGTGAACCGGCTGTCCCTGTCTGATATAATTAATACACGCACTCCATGCCTTGAGACGACTTCTTTAAGATAGATTCATGTTAACTTATCCATCTTATCAGTCTCCTTGATTGGCAAGAAGTGTGCGATCTTGGTAAGTCGATCCACAATCACCCAAATGGTGTCATAACCTCCAGAAGTCTTTGGCAACTTAGTGATGAAGTCCATGGTGATATTCTCCCACTTTCATTGGGGTATTTCCGGTTGAACTAACAATCCTGATGGTTTCTGGTGCTCAGGCTTAACTTTCAAACACGTTAAGCACTTGCTGACATATGTAGCAATGTCAGCCTTCATGTTTGGCCACCAGTACATTCCCTTCAAGTCGTGATACATCTTATCCGACCCTGGGTGAATAGCATATCTTGTTTTATGCCCTTCATCCATGACCAACTTTCTCAATCCTCTGAATTTTGGTAGCCAAATTCTGTCCATGAAGTACCGACATCCATCTAACTTGATTTCAAACTGCTTATCCATTCCTCTCAAGGCTTCATCCAGTAGATTACTCTCCTTGACTGCTTCTTCTTGTGCCTCACGGACTTGTTTGGTTTGACTGTATAGTAATGACCAAAGCTCAGACTCTCAAAGGTTTAACTCGTTCCTTCCAGCTTAAGGCATCAGCGACAACATTTGCCTTACCCGGATGGTATCGGATATCACAGTCATAATCGCTAAACAGCTCAACCCAGCGTCGCTGCCTCATGTTTAACTCTTTCTGATTCAGAATATGCTGAAGGCTTTTATGGTCTGTAAACACCGTGCACTTAGTTCCGTACAGGTAGTGCCTCCATATCTTGAGAGCAAACACCACTGCTCTGAGCTCCGAATCATGAGTCGTATAGTTCACCTCGTGGATTTTGAGTTGCCGTGATGCGTAAGCAACGACTTTATCCTTTTGCATGAGCACACAACCTAATCCATTGTGTGAGGCATCACAGTAGACCACAAAATTTTTTGTCCCTTCAGGTAAGGACAGAATTGGTGCACTACACAATCTTTGCTTTAACTGTTGAAACGCATTTTCCTGCTCTTCACCCCAGCTATACTTCACATCTTTCTGAGTCAGCTCTGTTAGGGAACCTGCTATCTTTGAGAAGCTTTCAATAAATCGCCTATAATAACCGGCAAGTCCTAGAAATTGGAGGATTTCCGTGGGAGTTCTAGGAGTTTTCCAGTTCTTTATGGCCTTGATTTTTGATGGGTCAACTTGGATTCCCTGGCTGTTGATCACATGCCCCAAGAATTTAACTTCTCGCAACCAAAATTCACACTTTGAAAATTTGGCGTATAACTGTTCCTTCTCTAGCAACTCCAAGATCAGCTTGAGATGTTGTTCGTGCTCCTCCTTATTTCTGGAATAGATAAGGATATAGTCTATGAACACTATTACAAATTTCTCCAAATACGGTTTACACACTCGATTCATGAGGTCCATGAATACGGCTGGTGCGTTGGTCAAACCGAATGGCATCACCTGAAATTCGTAATGTCCATAACGAGTTCTGAACACTGTCTTGGGAATGTCTTCTTCCAGAACCTTTACTTGATGATAACCTGATCGCAGATCAATCTTAGAGTAGAAGCTTGATCCCTGTAGTTGGTCAAATAGGTCGTCAATTCTGGGAAGGGGGTAGCGGTTCTTTACCATTAATTTATTTAGCTCTCGATAGTCTATGCACATTCTGAAGGATCCGTCTTTCTTTTTCACAAATAAGACCGGAGCTCCCCAAGGTGAGGAACTTGGTCGAATGAATCCCTTATCCATCAACTCTTGTAGTTGATTGGATAGCTCTTGCATTTCAGAAGGAGCAAGTCTGTATGGGGCTCTTGCGACCGGTGCAGCTCCCGGCACCAAGTCGATTTGGAACTCCACTTGCCTAGTAGGCGGAAGCCCAGGCAAATCTTCCGGGAAGACCTTCGGATAGTCACAAACCACTGGAATATCCTTGAGTTGTTTTTCCTTCGACTCTTTTTCTGCAATGTGGACTAATACTGCATGGCAACCTTTTCTAAGGCACTTTAATGTCCTTAGGCCGGATATGACATTCAGCTGACGGTTCTTTCTTTCCCCTTGGACTATTAGGACCTTCTTTTTGTGGAGTGGTATCCGTACCACTTTCTTACCGCACAAAATCTCATCATGATTGTGTGACAACAAATCCATACCAACTACCACATCAAAACTTCCGAGTTCTATAGGCATCAATTCTGTCTTAAAGGGATGATATGCCAGCTTCAGTGTGCATTCCTTAATAATATTATTTGCCTTTATTATTTTTCCGTCAGCTAGCTCTATAGTATAAGAGTTGTCTAAGAGAAAAAGGAGTGGAACTTAGTTTCTTACTAAACTTATCAGAATAAAAGCTCCTATGAGCCCTAGTATCAAAGAGTACGTAAGCGTAAATGTCATTTAAAAGAAACATACCTGATACCACATGGGGATCCTGACGAGCGTCACCTGCTCCCAATACAAAAGCTCTCCCCTGAGCTCCTCCACCATTTTTCAACCTCGGGCACTCACTCTTGAAGTGCCCGGCAACTCCACACTCATAGCAGCTCCTCTGATTGACGTCGTTGTTACCTGGGGTACCAAATTTACAGTCTTTGGTCAAATGACAAAGACGCTTGCACTTTCCACAAGGGGTTCGGCAGGGACCTTTGTTGTGATGGTAGGTGCATTGAGTGCAGAAAGGCTTTGTAACTGTGTAGCCTTTCCTTGTCTTGACTCCAGCTACGTAAGCCTTGATGGTTTCGAGCTTCTTGGTTTGTGAGCCCGAATTCTTCCTAGACTTGTCCTCCCATTTTCTCATGTTTTCCCCGGCTTTGGCCTCATTTTTGCAGGACACTTGGTCCATAAGGTGTTGGCCATTCTGATGGCGTCTTGAATGGTGGTTCGGTTGGAGGCAGTGACATAGCCTTGAATTTGAGGGGATAGTCCCCAGATGTGGTGCTCAATCATCTTGTACTCGGGGGTCACCATCTATGGACACAGGATGCTCAGCTCGTGGAATCGGTTAGTATATCCTGTAATGTCCGTTCCCTTCATTGCTAGATTCCAGAACTCCGATTCCATTTTCTGGAGTTCGTTTCTCGGACAGTACTCGTCCGTCATCATTTGCTTCAACACGGACCAGGCGAGTTGATAGGCTTCATCGATTCCCACTGACTGGACGTAGGAATTCTGCCATGTCAGTGCGCTATCCTGTAGAGTGTGGGTGGCGAATTTCACCTTGTCTCCTTCAACACATCCGCTAACACGGAATACAGACTCCAATTTCTCAAACCATCGTCCCAATCTGACGGCTCCCTCAGTCCCGTTAAAGTATGGGGGCTTGCAACTCAAGAACCCCTTAATCCCGCACCCTTTTGAGTTGGTTTCAGTACCTCCCGTGGTGCGGCTAGCACCATCATCTCCGTTGGCACAACTATTTCGGTTGGTCTCATAAGTGGCTATAGCGGCGGCCACTCTTTGTGTGACTAATTGCTCGATTTTTGCTGCGTTCATGGTTCTTCTTGGCGGCATTATCATAAAGTTTAAAGAAAAGAGCATAGTGTAAGAAGTTGAGTCTTAAAGATTTAAATTTTTCTTAAGGCACAACACTATAATCATCAAACACAAATTCATAAATAACTTGCAATACTCATTAATCATTCATAACTTTCTTACATTGGGGCGGGTTATTACCAGAAAATTTTTGTCCTACACTATTACAAAATAATTTCCTAACATTACAAAGATAGATAAGGGGTACTAGGTGTGGGAGTGATCGGGGGTCTCTCCCTTTTCCAAAGCATTGAGGCGCTGAGTCAGCTCCTCATTACGAGCCTCGCTTTCGGCTAATCGTTGCCGAAGCTCATCTAGGCCGTCCTGCTGGATGGCGTGGGCGTGCTGGTTAGCCCAGTACAAGTTGGAGTTCTGTAACTCCTCCCGCTCTAAACGAGCGGTCATTTCTCCGATATCTTGGTTAAGAAACCGAAGTTGGATATCGTGCCTTGTAGACCGTGCATCCAAAAGTGGCATGGTCTGTTCGGATGGTTCATGAGAGAGTGGTGCGGTAGGTGCGGAGGATGGTCCTCCGATCTCAAAGTGGGAGGGAGGTCCCTCCTCTCGCCTCCATTCTTGGAGGGTTTCGGCCATCCAGCCCCATCTACGGGCGTTTGCCCGTCGCTGCTGTGGTGGTGTACTTGGTTGAGGAGTCGGGATGGGAATAGACTCCCGCTTTGGTATGATTACCCTCTTTCGGGGTGTAAACATCATCTTTGGGCCGTTAGGGTGGGGACGATATGGCTTGAATGACGGAACCTTGGGGTGGTATGGGGTGTAGGAGGGGATCACCGGGGGTTGTGGATCCACTCCGGCGTCGTATTCTTCCATTGGCTCCTCCTCTGACTCTTCCATCGGCTCTTCCGAGGGGTCTTCTTCTTCAGACGGTTCTCCTTCGGTGAAAACCTCAGTGACTTCGGGGCTAATGGGGGTGTACTCATCCTCTGAATCGGACAAGATGATGATGGTGTTGTTTGACATGTTTTCTGCTATCAAGGTCCATTCATAGTCTTTTAGTTAGTTACAAAATATTTTCATAATCCGTAAAACTTAAGTGCAGTTATAGTCTAGGGTACTAATGCAACCTAGTTCACTATAACTGTGGCTCTGATACCAATCTGTCACACCCCGTAACCCCTGTTGGCAACGAAGCGTGACGTCGCGGAAACATAACCATAATCATAACGAACGACCACTATATGGACGTTTTCAAAAATACATCGATAAAACTTTAAAATAGAGTAATGTTACACATAGCCTGATATGAAGAAAACGAAGTTCGCAAGATACAGAGATTTAAGTACATAATTAAAGTATTCAAAATAATGATGCTAAATCTCCGGTAGTTTTGAAAATGCATGCGACTCCTTAGGTGCGGAAGCTTGAAAAATACTTCTGAAGTGGCACACTTGCCTTAATTTCCTGAAAATACACGCTAAAATACGTCAACAAAAATTGTTGGTGAGCTCATAGGTTTACACGTAAATCTGAATGGTATTGAAAACAACAGTTAAGTTTGAATTTATAAAAATCATAAATTCCATGTTATGTATTATATATAAGCCATCATGCAACCGAATCTTAATTAAATATATATGCACTCGCTGTTAGCCGAGCCGAACTTACCCGAATTGGGGACATGACTCCCGATAGATCTATCCACAATAAATTCGCGCTTATAAATAAATGCAATTAACGGTACATGATTTAAGGGCTGATGGAACCACATGTGTAATACATAATAGAAATGAAGTTGATTCTGTGTCCATATGAAAATGTAGCACGTATTTCAATCCCAAAACATAACAGTGTCAAAATAGGGGCTACAAGGACTCACCGAGCTTGTGATGGCAAATATTGGCGGAAAATGCAATTTAGCGTAATTTGATGGGTGACGCACCGGGTGAGTTTA
This sequence comes from Centrapalus pauciflorus, assembly GCA_020465985.1. Lineage (NCBI taxonomy): Eukaryota > Viridiplantae > Streptophyta > Magnoliopsida > Asterales > Asteraceae > Centrapalus > Centrapalus pauciflorus. Next base: position 18,281 of record JAANYP010004014.1, read on the forward strand.
ATCGAGCCCTAAATGATAATAGGGACTTAATATCTCTAATATATGATAATATGTATATTTATAGATTTTTATGTCTTAAATCACCCAACATTACAAATTTATAAATAAAACCCACGTAAAACGTCAAGTTTATATACATATATTTTTCTAGCTTTTTCGAATGTTTTTCGGCCTATTTTGAGGCTGTTTTTGACCAAGCTACAAAACGTTTTAGGCTTTGGTTTTCTTAGATATTAAACTACTATATACATAGGATTTTTAAAGTCAAGAACGGCCATTTTTCGAGATGCTTAGGTTGGGGAAAAAGCTTGTTGAAAACCCTATGTTGGTCATTTTTGAGCTGTCAAACTTTCGGTTTCCCAAATAATTTCTGGCGGTCTTAAACTCTAAAAAAAATTATGAAAACTTCCAGATTTATAGTTAAGACATAGATATAACTTTTGAGACAAGAATCAACTAATTTCGTTAAGTTATGAATTAGTTATGATTTTTCAAAGTCGATGTAAATTTTCTGCCGAAAATCAGTAATTTATAACTTGAAATAACTAGTGAATCTTGTTGTTTATTCAAAGACTACTTGTATAAAAGTTATAAAACACATATATATCACTTTTTTTCATAATATTTACCCTTTTATGATGTGTTTATATATTTATTAACACATTTGAAGAAAACATCTTAAAAACAAAAACTAAAAATTTATAAACTTGAGTTTTTATGAAACTTGTTGTTGTTGGTGATTATATATATTATTCAAGACTTATATAAACATAAATATAAGATGAAATAGGTTAGTATTTACTTACTGAAGTATTTGGAGTATGAAATTGAGAAGAAATTGAAACTCTTGCAAGATTTGCACCAAGAACACTTGAATTTCTTGAAAAACACTTGAAAGAAAAATGTTTGTAGTGTGTGTGTGTTGGAGCCAGATTCAAGAGAGAAGAGAAGAGAGTTTTTGGTGTGATAAAAATGAAGAGAAGACTCTCTATTTATAGAGAAAAAGTTTGTCTTTCAAAGTGGAGGTGGAGTATAAAATCTTCTTTGAAATGAAAGGAGAATGGTGTAGAAGGATTTGATTGTGAAATGTTATGGAGGTTGTGTAAAAAAAATATTTTTCAACTGTCCTTGTGACGTTCACAAGGCCGGCCCCTATGAGGTATTTATGATGTATTTTAATTTTTTTTTGTATAAATGTATTTAGAAATGTATTCTTGTATTTCCCTTTTCTTGTAAATTCATAAATACTTCTGGATGCATTGTTTTTATGATTTGTTTTAGTCTTGCATAATTAATGTTAATTACTTGTATTAGTGTATGATTAGTGTCACTAATCATAATTAAATTATGTACTTAGTTGAATTAATCCCTCATATCGTAATTCGAACGGATTATTTGATTTCTCGATTCATCGCACCAATGAATTTGATTCTAATTGAGTTGAATTTCCTAATAAACATTGTTAATCACCTTGATTAATTTCTAATGACCACTGATTAGGTTTTAATTGGCTATTAAATACTGATTGGGTTGCAGTTGCTAACCTGGTTTAATGCCGGATGTTACAAAGAACTCGAAAAAATATGAACACAAAATTCAATTTTCTGTTAGTGTAGATGAAATTGAACTTTGAAACTTGAGATTCAAGTTGATATTGATAAACCGCAACCATCCACACTATTAATTGCAATATAGACAACCAAAATTCAAAAATAAAACTCACTATTTAGTCGCTGAATCAGTTGAAATATTCGAAAGCTTGTTAGTCATTGAGGTTTCTTTGTGAGGAAGAAAAGTTTGTAAAAGAGAAGGTGAATAGTGACTGATTTCGAAAAAGTGAAATTGAAATTTGAAATTCAACTTTATAGTTGAAAATATCAAAAAATTCAAACAAAATACACCCGACCCACATTCTCCTATTTCTTCTATTCATTTCAAGTCCATTTCTCACAAAACCAAAAATTTTCTTCCAAAAAAACATAAAACCCTAAAAAAAATTAAAACACAATTAACAGAGAAGAAAAAAGAAATAAAAATAAAAAATTAATGACACACAAAAAAAAAATTTAACTATATTCAAACAAAATTTTCTAAAAAGATGAAAATTAAAAATCACAAAACACAAAAAATATATTTAAATCATAAAATGCTCCCCCTTGATGTTTGCTATTCAGCTCCCCCTCAGATGTATACAATATTTTTCATGTCTGCTCCCCCTACAAAACATCAGATAAAATTTACCAGATTTTCTCAAAATCAGATAAAATCATTTTCTGCTCCCCCTGCATATGACAATCCAGATCTGTTAAATTTTGAAAAATTTAAACTTTTAAACTTCATGAATTTTAACATCAAATGAAGATCAAATAAAATTGTAAATTTAAAATTATAAATTGTAACTACTGAATTTTTAAATCTAATGATTCAACATACCCAACTTTTACCAAAAAATTAAACCTTTTTCCATCTAATGCTTTGGTAAACAAGTCAGCTAATTGAAATTCAGTAGGAACAAAATATAATTCTATATTACCATTTTCAACATGATCCTTAATAAAGTGATATCGTATGTCGATGTGTTTGGTTTTTGAGTGTTGCGCTGGATTAGATGCTATAGCAATTGCGCTCTGAGAATCATAATATATCGGAATCTACTATGGTGTAAACCCGTAGTCTCGCAGTTGACTCTTCATCCACAACACCTGAGAACAGCATGATGATACAGCAACATATTCTGCTTCAGCTGTAGACAATGAAAACACAGTGTTGTTTCTTGGATGACCAGCAGACGGGTTTGTCACCTAAGAATTGAACTGCACCTGATGTACTTTTTCTGTCTATCTTATCACCTGCGTGATCAGCATCAGAAAAAGCAGTTAAATTGAATGAAGATTCTCAGGGATACCACAAACCAAGGTTTGGCGTTCCCTTCAAATATCTTAAAATTCTTTTAGCAGCAGCTAAGTGTGATTCTTTTGGATTTGCCTGATACCTAGCACAAACACATGTAGCAAACATAATATCAGGTCTACTTGCAGTTAAATACATTAATTACCTAATTATTCCTCGATAATGAGTTACATCTACAGGTGTCCCTAAAATGTCCTCATCGAGTTTGGATTTTAAAACCGGAGCCATGGGAGTTTTCATAGGAAAACTGTTGACCATGTTAAATTTCTTTAACATGTCTTGAATATATTTGGACTGATTGATAAAAATACCATCAGTCAATTTTTTAACTTGTAAACCAAAGAAAAAATTTATTTCTCCCATCATGCTCATTTCAAATTTCTGGGACATTAAGAAAGCGAATTTCTTGCAAAATTCAGGATTTGTAGACCCAAATATTATATAGTCTACATATATTTGAATTACTATAATATCTGGCCCCTGACGTTTTATAAACAGGGTAGTATCCACTGCACCTTTGTTAAATCCACATTTCAACAAGTATGTTGAAAGTGCATCATACCAAGCACACAGTGCTTGTTTAAGGCCATACAGTGATTTATCTAAAATATATACATGATCAGGCTTCGAAGGAACAGTAAGCCCTTCGGGCAGATATGTATATACTTCATCAGTTAGTTCCCCGTTTAAAAACGCAGTTTTTACATCCATTTGGTAAACTGTGAAGTTTTTATGAGCAGCAAATGCTAGAAACATCTTAATTGCTTCTATTCTTGCAACAGGAGCAAACGTCTGATCATTAATCGATCCCTTCTTGTTGACTGTATCAATTGGCAACGAGTCGTGCTTTGTTACGAATGATGACACCATGTTCATCCTTCTTATTCTTGAAGATCCACTTCGTGCCAATGATTGATTTATCTTTAGGTCGCTCTACAATCTCCAGACCTTCAACCTTTCAAACTGATCCAGTTCTTCTTGCATTGCCACAATCCAATCAGCATCCAGAAGAGCTTCTTTCACATTCTTTGGCTCAATTTTGTTGAGAAAGTTAGTAAATAAGCACTCGTTTTTTGTTGCTCTTCTGGTTTGGACTGATGCAGATTGATCACCAATGATATTTTCTGTTGGGTGATTTCTAGTCCACTTAAAAGTATGTGGATATGCTTGAATGTGGTCTTGATTGGGATTTAAGTCTAAGTAGGGAAGTCGGGGGTTAGCTTCAGATGTAGACGGTATATTATCTGAGATAGGAGTTTCCGAGTGTTCAGATGTTAAGGGGGTTTCAAAAGATTTCGGAGGTTGAATGGGCTGTACACTATCAGTAGGTAAGTGCACATATGTTGTTGAAGCTTCTCAAGTGTCTTTTGAAATTGGTTGATGAGAATGATTCGAGACTACGACTGGATCTTCAGTAATCCTGTACAGGCACCAAATTTAAAACATTAGTTTTGGGCTTTTCAAAGTAGTCTTCATAAAAATTCTCGAACAGTTTATTTAAATCTGAAATGTCTGCACTCTGTTCATTTGACTCCATAGAAGTCGGCTTGTTATGTTCGGGTCCTGAACTGGTATGTTCAGAAGCCATTACCATGCCTTTATCAAATTTTACATTTACGCTTTCATTGACTGTCTTGGTCCGCTTGTTGTAGACCCGGAAGGCTACCGACTCCTTCGAATACCCAATGATGATACCTTTGTCAGCTTTTTGATTAAATTTTCCTAGATTGTCTTTGTCATTTAATATGAAGCACCTGCATCCAAAGACATGGAAAAATTTAACATTAGGTACCCTTTTGTTTATTAATTCGTACGGAGTCTTTCCGAATCATTTATTGATTATTGATCGGTTCTGCGTGAAACAAGTTGTTGCAACGGCTTCAGCCCATAAGAACAACGGAAGATTGGAATATGCCAGCATCGTTCTTGCATTCCCACAGAATTGATGTCTGATGTGTTATTCCCACAGAATTCAGAAATGATTCAAGAGATTTGTTATTGAATTCTGTGCCGTTATCTGATCTGATGGTCTAAACTGAAAGCTGCAACTTTACTTGAATTCTTCGGATGAAGTCTATTATGATTTCGGTAGCATCAGATTTGGAACGCAGGAAGAAAACCCATGTGTATCTGGAGTAGTCGTCGACTGTTACCAACACATATCGTTTCTTGTTTATACTTTGTACTCTCATTTGTCCACACAGATCCATATGTAGCAATTCCAGTGCTCTCTTTGAAGAGTGTTCTGTTTTGGACTTGTGTGAAGATCTAGTCATCTTTTCTTTTTCACAAGCGGCGCACAACTGCTCCTTTTAAAATTTGAGAGTTGGTAGCCGTTTAACTAACCCACCTTTTACTAGGTTGGTTAATTCATTAAAAATCAGATGTGAAAGACGACGATGCCATAACCAAGATGTTTTAGATGTTGCTTTTGACATTAAGCAGACATCCTTTTTCAGATTGATTGAGGCTAGGTCAATTGAGTACAAGTTGGTTTTCCAGTTCCGTGCAAGGATTTCTTTTCCTTCTCCAGATCTTATGCTGCACTGATTAGCTTTGAAGTTGACCTCTAAACCTTTATCGCAGAGCTGTCCAATGCTGAACAAGTTGTGACCAAGATCGTCAACGTAGAAGAGTTTTTGAATAGTAATCTTATCGTACGAAAGACTCCCATAACCTTTGATCGGACAGAATTGATCATTCCCGAATCTGACAGTCCCACAGAACTTTTCTACAAAGTTAGTGAGTGTTTCTCTCTGTCCGGTCATGTGCTTTGAGCATCCGGAGTCAAGGTACCATACATGATTTTCCTATAAGATGAAATAAATCATGAGGTACCCACTTATAGTTGGGTACTTTTGATTTTGGTAAATCATGCAGTTGAGTATGATTTTTCTCATCAGATATGTCTTTTATTTTAGGTACCCACTTTTTAACAGTTCTATTTGGTATCCACTTTTGTACAATTCGCGATGGAACTGTTTTTTGAAAGTTGGTGCTTTGGAACCTTATTCTGTTTGAAAGATGGGTTCTTTTTCTTTGGTTGCCATACAAGCTTATCAGATTTTGCATGCAGTGATTTACACGAAATAGAATTCAAAGCAATTAAAGCAGTTCGAGAGTATTTAATACAAGATTTATCAGTAAATTTATTATTACAAACAGATTTTTCAAATTGTCTATTTCTATCTGTAACAACATTTTCCTTCACTCTCCACTCTTGTTTTATATTCTTGTTTTTCTTTTCTCTCTGCTTCTTTCGCCATTCTTACTTCCGAGAACCTTTCACAATATAATCTGACATAGAAGAAACACGAGAATTAGTGATTATAGAAACTTGTTTCTTCTGTAAAGGTCTCTTACCTTTTGAATTTTAGACTTTGAGTGCAATAGAGTCCTTTGTGGAAGATGATTCACCTTTTTCATATTTAGGAGTCACAAAAGTAACTTTTGTTTTCTCCTTCTTTGGTTGTAAACTTGGTGAATTTTCAGATGATTTCTTTGAATCTGTAGATATTCTTTGCAGAATTCTAACAGGTTCTTTAAGGTCATCAGATTGTTTGTTGTGTAAAGGTTTTACAAACTCATCTATTTTAACAAACATATCTTCTAATGAGTTAAATCAGAGTTCATATACAGATCAAATTCCTTTTCAGAGGTAATAGAATCAAGTGGAATTAAAGATGATGGATCTGATAATGTTTTGTTCTCAGGCTGTTTTTGTAACTTTTGTTCCAGAATTTTAAGTTCAGCCTTAAGAGTTTGATTTTCTGTCTCAAACTTTTTGATTTTCAATTCGAGATCAGAATTTATCTTTTCAAGGATTGAAATTGGTAAATATAACTTTTGAGATTTAGTAGCAGATTCAGATAAATCCTTTTCAGAATATGTCTGAATATACTACTCTTTAATGCAAGTATTGTTATTTGATTCATTTATTCTGTTATAATCAATAGAATTTTGCATTTTATCAGATCTTAGTCTTTTTGAATCTTCACTTGATTCTATCTCATCTGATCTTTCATAAAAGTCATTTTTAATCCTAGATTCATATATCTGACATCATATAAAGTTGGTGAATTTGATATAGCCTTTGTCAGATATTTAGGATTATTCCAACCAATACTAGATTTAGAAATGTAAAATTCAGTATCTTTTGGTTGATTTAAATAGATAGTTTGATCTGTTTGACCTCTTTTAATAAACTCATCTTCCAATGTCTTTATTTTCTCATAAAGTTTTGTTCTTTCTTCAAAAATGGCATGATATTTTATAGAATAATTTGAAGCCTCTAATTCTGCCAAATTCAGTTTTTCTTTTAAAGCCAGATATATTGTAATTTAGTTCTTGGATTTTCCTTTGAAGTTCATTTGTTTTATCTTGCAAATCTGAAACTGCTCGTAAAGCTAATGCTTTATCCTTGGAAAAGTCCAATACTAACGCATGTTCGTGATTTAGCTTGATTTCCAAGGAATGAGCATTTTTCTTTTCAGCCTTTAATGATTTCTCAAATTTCATTAGCATAAAGGCCATTTGTGTTAATTTTTCTTCAAGCAAACAAGAATCATCATTTTCAGATTCAGAGTTAGAAATTACTTTCGGTGTTTCTGAACAATCTGATTTCTTTGAATCTGATTCATCAGTCTCTTTGTCTTTGATGCATCCAACATTTCCTGTTGCCATCATTGCAAATTCTTCAGTCACTTCCTCATCAGACTCTTCCTTGTATTCATTCTCTTCATCCGTTAACCCAACCCATACCTCATCTTCTGCTACCATTGTTGACTCACTAAGTTCTGATAAACACTTCTGATTTCAAGCAGATATGGGCATCTTCATCCAAGATGTCTTCATCTTCTGATAACTGTAGCAAATGATCATCCTCAGCCATAAGAGCTTTGCCAGCTTCCTTTTCTTTGGCTTGAAGTGTCTTTCTTGTGTAGTAATCAGAGCTTTTGACTACTGACATTCTGCACTCTCGGGCAAAGTGTCCTGGCTTGCCACAAGTATAGCATTTTTGCTCTATATCATTCTTGGCTGATTTATCAGATTTGTATATTTTTTAGCTTTCCTTCCACTACTTTCACCAGACTTTTCATACTTCTCTTTCTTGTCAAATTTCCATGAGCCAGTCTTGTATCGCATTTTGTTATTGGTTGGCTTTCAATAGAATTTCTTCTGAAATGCCTTAGTGAGTAAGGCCATCTGCTTTTTCATCTCTTCTATCTCTGAATCTGCGAATGAATCTGATGAGTCTGATTCAGAAGAGCTACTACTTATGACTGCCCGTTTTTCCTTCTTCAGCTTATTCTTATATTTCTTATCAGCCAATAAAGCTAAAGGGTCAATGGTCTCTTTCTCGGCTTTTTTCTTTCCCGACATTTTCCTTAAAACAACCTCTTGATAGTTGTTAAGGTTCTCAAAGATCATGTGGAAATCCATCTCTTCAATGTCTTTCGTTTGTTGGATTATCATTGCATACTCTTCCCATTCTAGATTAAGTACGTTAAAAACTTGACGTTTATGTCTAGATTGGACTTTGTAACACCGTTTCTTTTCATCTCACTCACTAGACTGACGAACTGCAAGTAAGTGTTCTCTAGTAATTCCTCCTCTCTTCCTCTAAAATTCTCAAAAGTCATCAGACTGTTTCTTGCTCTATTGGTTGCTGCCCTGTCGGATCCCCTCATCAGCTTGCGCACCTCATCCCAGATGGATTTGGCTGTCGTGTTTGTAAGGCAGGTATAGATGTCATTAGGGATAGAAATCAGTAACAACTTCCTTGCTATTTTGTCCCCTAATTTTCTTCGTTTCTGTGCCTCTGTCAAGTTTGTTACCTCAACAGTTCTTTCCGGAATTGGAGGGTTTCCGGTGGGTACAGCAGGGATTGTCTCTAAGAACACAGCTGGTCCGTCAGTCAATGACTTTAACATTTCTTCGGAGAGATCGTGGATACTGATAAATTCCAAAAATCTTTCCCTCCACTGTACGTATTCTCCCCGGCAGAGAATTGGAGGTTTCGTCTCCAATCCCATTGCAAGCGCGTCTTTTGACATGATGATTGATAGATAGGAACTTTCCAAGATCGAATGATATTTGATTGAGATTGAAATAGATGATCAACTATTGAAAATTGATCAAACTTGAAAGAATAGGAATTGAAACTCGAATGAATAAGATGATTAACTCGAATGAAGAATTGATCAACTCGATCAATGAATATGTAAAACTCGAACAAAGGTATACTCAACTCGAATCTATAAGAAATCAACTTGTTAAAAGAATTATGCAACTCGAAGTAAGTAATGACAAAACTTGAATCAAGTATGACACAACTCGAATTGTATATTGGAACTCGAATCAAGTAAGTATGAAACTCGAAACAAATAAAGATGCAACTCGATTCCAGTACTAATCAACTCGATTAAATCTATGTTCAACTCGATATTAATTCCCTTGAAAGTTTACTTGTGTTTAACAACTCGAATTGAAATTTAATACAACTCGAATATATCTTCTTGTTAACTCGAATTATGTTCAAACCAACTCGAATTCAATTGTGGTCAACTCGAATATGATTCAAGTTAACTCGAATAGAATGCAAGTCATTTTGAATTTAAAGCAAGTCAACTCGATTGAAAAGCAAGTAAACTCGATTGAAAAGCAAGTTCAACTCGATTAAAACTGAAGTTCAACTCGATTTGAACTTGAATTCAACTCGATTTATATATGATATCAACTCGATTAACACAAGAACATAGTACTGATCGAGTTTCTTATATTTTCAATTGTTTCATGTCGGGATTTCAAATGAAAACAAAAGAACACAGTACGATCTAAGCACTTCCTTCGATCCAATTTTCAAATCCAACAATCAACAAGATTAAAACCCTTGTTAATTTTACTGTTTTTCGGAAAAAAAAATATAATCAAGAATAGTTTCATAAAATCAGATTTCAATCAAAAATCACCCTAAAGCTCTGATACCAATTGTGAATCCTACTTATCAATCAACAATTAATCAATACAATAAAGATCAAGATCAAGAACAACTAACCGAATGCTTTGATTAATCACAAACTGATTTACAGAGATGAAAGATGAAGTCGTACTGTAGCCCTAGAAAACTCTCTGAAATTTCGTGTAAGAATATTCAAAATGTCAGATCTATTTCTAAAAACAAAGTCAAACATTCTATTTATATTATTTTCAACTTTGATCTAATTACATTTTAAACCCTAGACTTTGTTTTTCATCAACAAAATAATTTCCAACATTCTTGCTCTGTTGGTAGCTGCTTTGTCTGACCCTCTCATTAGCTTGCACACCTCATCCCAGATGGATTTGGATGTGGTTGTGTTTGTCAGACTGATGTAGATGTCATTTGGAATTGAGAGTAGTAGGTGTTTTCGAGGTGGCTTTCTTCTCTTTTGAGCTTCAGTCAGATTAGTAGTTGTGACCTCCTCTGTTCTCTCAAGTATCGGAGGATTGCCGTTTGGAACAGCTGGGATTGTTACAAAAAATCTTGTTGGACATGCTGTCAGTGAGGTCAGCATCTCCTCAGATAAATCGTGAAAGCTTATGAACTCTAAAACCGTTCCCTCCATTGCACATACTCTCCCCTGTAAATGATTGGCGGTTTGGTTTCGGAACCCATGTCTCGTGCATTTTTTGACATTGTGAATTGATAATCCTGAATCTTCCAAGATCTTGTTATGGAATTTAGAATGATTTCTGAATGAGCACTGAAAAACAAATTCTAAGAATGAAAGACCAAACTCGGTCAATGAATCGTAAAACTCAATGTATGAAGAGTGAAACTCGAACTAAGAAGTATCAAACTCGATCAAAGAAGTATGAAACTCGAACAATGAAGTATCAAACTCGAAGATTAAGTGTAAAACTCGATCGAAGAAGGATCAAACTCGAACAAAGAAGTATAAAATTTGAATGAAACATTGGTTCAACTCGAATGAAAAATGAACGAACTGGAATGCTTCTGATCAAACTCGAATGTACTGTGAACGAACTCGACAAATTATCAATCAAACTCTAAATAGAAGTGTTTCAACTCGAAAAGAAGTTTTGTCAAACATGAATTAAGTTTGATTAAACTCGGATGAAGTGTGATTGAACTCGGATAAATTTTGATTAAACTCGGATAAAGTTTGATCAAACTCGATCAGTTTTGAAAGAAAGTTTATCCAACTCGAACAATATTTGAACAAACTCGATCAAAGAGTGATCAAACTCGGTCAACTCTTTGATCAAACTTGATCAATATACTTATCAAACTCGATTCACACTTTGTCAAACTTGGTGAAAACTAAACTTTAGTTTTGTCCAAGTTTTATCAAAATTCTTTTAAAACCAAGTTTAAAAACTCAAATTTTAACAAAAAAAAATCCTCTAAATGATCCCAAATTGAAATTGAATATTCGGTTTTCACTTACAAACACTTTTTGAATGAACACTTTGCCTAATTTCAGATCAAAAACCTTAAAATTTGTCAAAATCAGTTAAGAACACACAAAATCCAAAAAATCAGTAAAATTCAAATTTCTTTTTGTGTGTTTAGAGTTGAAATCTGAAACTTATATCAAGCTTTTCGTCTTTTAAATTTGCTCGTTCGACCCAAAAATCAATTTAAAACATCCACTGAATCAAAAACCCTCGATGATTTTATGAATTTCTAAAAAATGAATGTAACAGTGTTCTTAAAAAAACTTTTTGCAGATTCAAAAATCAAACAATTTAGCGATATTTGGCTCTAATACCAATTGATATTCAGTAATTACCATCACAATAGTGATTCAAACAATTAAGAACAAGATTGAATACAACTAACCGAATGATTCAATTGCACAATGAGAGAATTCCAATACGTGAAACTTGAAAGCACAAATCCCCATATCACCTAGCCGTACACAATTGTATATTTGTTGCAAATCCTATGTTCTAAATCGTATATCTATAGTACTATTTATATACACAATACAAAGTATTGAAATATTACAAAATGACCCCTAAACTTAAAACATTCATAAACAAAATCAATTCCCAACAATTGCATTGCATTCTTATCAATATATATACACGAATATTACATAAAGGTACCCTAGACTATACAAAGAGAGAAATATAACACTAAAATAACATTAAACCCTATTTAACACACCCTCACAGTTGGGGCATGCGGTTCACAAATATTCAAACTGGATTTAAAGTCTAAAAATAGATGTGTACGTAATCCTTTAGTAAAAATATCTGCAAATTGATGAGCAGATGGTACCTTTAACACACGAATATGGCCAATGGCAACACCTTCTGTAATAAAATGTAAGTCTATTTCCACATGTTTGGTACGTTGGTGCTGAACTGGGTTAGAAGCTAAGTACATGGCAATGACATTATCACAGAAGACAATGGTGGCACGATTTAAGCAACAACGGAGTTGAAGAAGAAAGTTACGGAGCCAAGCATCCTCAACAACAACATTAGCCACTCTTCTATAGTCAGCTTCAGCACTAGATCGAGAGACAACAGGTTGTCGCTTAGAGAAACAGATGAGGTTGTCACCAAGAAAGACACAAAACCCAGAAGTGGACCGATGCGTGTCAGGGCATCCAGCCCAGTCCGCATCAGAATAGGAAAGCAAACGATCGACAATAGAGGGATGAAGATGAAGACCAAGAGAAAGAGTACCATTAAGGTAGCGTAGAATGCATTTCAAAGCATTTAGATGAGGCTCACGGGGATCATGCATGTAGAGATAAATCTATTGAACCGCATACTGGATTTCTTGATGAGTGAAATTTAGATATTGTAAAGCACCAGCCAGACTTTGATAAAGGGTAGGATCGGCGACTGGCGTACCTGCAGATGACAGTTTAGTATTCGTGTCCGCAGGGGTGGAATAAGGGTTACATGCAGTCATGTCTGGGCGAGCAAGAATATCACGGGCAAAGGCAGTCTGGGATAGTAACAGACTAGAGGAGTCACGCTTAGCAGCAACACCATGAAAAAAGGAGAGAGGGCCAAGATCAGTCATGGAAAATTCAGACGACAGGCGGGAGATGACTTGAGAGACAAGGGATGTGGAAGAAGTAGTCAGAATAATATCATCAACATACAGGAGGAGGAAGATAGTATTTGAACCACGATGAAAGGAGATTAAAGAAGGGTCCGATCTGCTATCGATAAAGCCAAGGGAAGTGATGTAGATGGCAAATCGATGATACCAGGCTCGCGGAGCCTGCTTGATACCGTAGAGAGCTTTAAGAAGCTGACAAACATGATTTGGATGTTGAGGATGAACATAGTCGGGTGGCTGTTTCATGTACACTTCCTCACTCATATCACCATTCAGAAATGCGTTTTTAACATCGAGTTGATGAATGGACCACTGACGCGAGATGACTATACTGAGAACAGTGCGGATAGTGATAGGTTTGACAACAAGGCTAAAGGTTTCATCAAAGTCTAGGCCAGGTTGGTGAGAGAAATTTTGAGCCACCAATCGACCCTTGTATCTATTAAGCTTTTTGTAACTGTCAAATTTGTGTGTATATTGTGACACCCTTGCCACAACAACCACCATTTTCATAATACCCAGGATTAATCATCACAAACAATTACAATAATGATCTGATAACCTAGTTTAAGTGCGGAAGCATTAAAATACATAAATAAAGTAGTGCAACAGTGTCAAACACCCTACGGTGCTACAAGGTACCAATTCTAAGTCTACACACCCATTACAATTATTACAACATCCAGAATATATTACAACATTGTCCAAAAGCATGATTACCGATTAAATAGTACCAAATCTTCCAAATCTTTCCAAATGACCTAACTAGAAGGTCTGGCGGTAGACTTTCCTTTTCCTGTAAAAATAGAGCAACTGAGGTATAAGCAAAGGCTTAGTGAATACAAAGATTACGCATTTTATATATTTTTATGAAGCCCCAAGGGTAACACCGATGACAAACATCGTATACCCTTCTTCGTACACCAAGTACGTACCAGAGCCGCAGCCCCTTCGAGCCCAAAGCTCGGCATTAAACATTCCATCTGAGACAAACGTACGATCGGGGATGACATACTGCCTACCGGGCCTAGGAGGGATCAGCTCCAGGTCATATAGCGCAGTAACATCAGAGTAATCGATGCGACCCACCGGTCCATCACTAGATGCACAACAATCGAATGGACATGCAACAAGTAAGAATGTGCATCTAAATCTACGCAAGTTAGTAGAATTCCAACCAAATAAATGAGGCAACAGGTCTCAGCAGGCAAAGCTTAACATAAAACAGATATAAACATGTGAAATCTACTGTACTCACAGTGGGTGCGTAATTAAACTTTAACCGATATTATTTCTCCTCGGGCTTTCAACCGGATCCACCAAGTACCCCACTGTGGGTTAAACAACACCACAAGGGACCTGTTAAATTAGTTACAACAATACCTCGAGTCAAAAATCGTTTAAATTCATAAGACCAATTTTTTTGTAAGTTTTGCAATATTTTCCCAATTTCGGGTCTATGTCCAAATTCGAACTACAACTAAGTTTGAGCCCATCTCATGTTCACACCTTATCCTTTGAATAACTCTTGTTATTTTATGTGTTATTTATGGGTTTCATTCAAAATATTCGAGTTTAGAGAGTGGTTTTCAATTTTTAGGCATTAAACTCGAATTTAAGGGGTTAAACTCGAATTTCCTTCGAATTTGAGGACAAACTCGAACCCATAGGGGCTAAATTCGAATGTCATTCGAATTTAGTGTCCTAAATTCGAATTTAGGTGATTAAACTCGAATTCCATGTGATAAACTCGAATACATGCTCGAATCTAGTACCAAAATCGAGTTTGTTCTTGTATTTCGACTGTGTTCTTGGTATTTTCGAGTTTGTTCATCATTATAACTTAAATCCTGCATTTCAAAGCCTAAAATCAGCGATATGTCATGTATGATGCCTAGTTTCGATCCTATTATACATATACCATCATATTCTTGCAATATTTCAAGCAAAACTAACTCCATTCATGCAATAATCGATAAATTCGAATTTCAACTTTCCAAAAACTGAAATAACAAACTTAAAAGGGTCGATTCTTACCTTAATTCGTACGAAATCAAAGATCCAACCATAGATTGTTGTTATACTCCTCGAGATCTTTCCGATGACGTATAAATCTCAATAATCGGCCGGTCGGTTTGTGAGATATCTTAGAGAGAAGTAGAGAGAATTCTAGAGAGAGAAAGTGTAGAGAGAGTGTGTCAATAGAAAATGAAAGGCTTTAGCCTTTTATTCCCATTTTCATCAATTTGCTCATTTCACCCCTCAACTTAACCGGTTCCATAAAATACTGATTTATTCTTAAATTTATCATTAATAACTTTTTAAATTCATAATATTCCTTAATAATAATTTTAAATTCTTAAACTTCGTAACTTCTTAAAATAGCAACAAACTTTTAAATATCCCAAATACAAAATCATTGCTCAAATTTCAACTTAATTATAAAATATCCATCTTAATAGCCCAATTTCAATAAAATAAACCCGAGGATGTTACATATATAGCCATCGACATCCGACAATATTGACACCAGGAGGAGGAGGAAGAAGAATCCAGATTCGATTAGATAGAAGAGCTGATATTTCTACATCCATGGTGGATTTCCAATGTGGTCACACACGACCTATGCAGCGGATCGAGGAATAGAAGAAACATCAGATGTGGCAAGGAGATTAAGAATTTGACGAGGTTGTAAGTTACCAATTTGGGACCGAGTAACCATAGGATGAGTGGGTTGGGAAGGAGGTGAGGGGACGGTTCCGAGTAAGAGTTAGGGGGAACCGACGTAGTGGGAGTGGGCTAAGTTGAAATAGGAGTCGATTTGTGAGTGTAAGGTCTTGAGACTACGGATCTATCTCGACGCGACATCGTCCAACGAGTGCGGAATCCTCGTTAGCGGCTTGAGGTTAAGATCACACACGGAAACACGGAGACTACCACGGTGCTAGACGAACAACTACGAACGCCCCTACACGATGATTCTCTCCGAAACAACTCTCTGGAAACTTGCAAGTTCGAGATCGCCTTTGCTAATCGCTCTAAAACGTCTGCAAAGTCTCTTCCAAAAAGTCTGATAATTAATCGAGTTTACCCTTAATTATACTGACAGATTCGAGTTTGTCTAGGACAAATTCGTATCAGGACCAAGGCCCATTCGAATTTGTCAGTCCTCGTTGACAAATTCGAATTTACCTATAAATTCGAACTTAGCATATTAAACTTATATTTGAACTTATGTTTTAACTTGTGTTTGAATTTATCTTTGAACTTTATGTTTGAACTTGTTGTAATACATTACACCAAGTTCAAACATACAATCAACCAATATCAAACACATATAATCACATATATCAAACGCTATTCAATATTCAATACCAAGTTACTTGACTTACACAAAAAGCTATCAAAACTTAGACTGCTATCGTCACACAGAGTGTACTAACAGACTCCCCCTTGACGATAGCTTCTAACTATTTACATTTTGACTAAGTAGTTGGTCCATATAGACTACTACCTGCATAAAGGCCTATATCTATACATATTCTTACTATCTTCTGGAACTTCCTGGCTTCAGATCTCCATCCTTCGTGGAAGAAGATAGGCTGATCATGTAGCTTCTTCAGGTCGTCCTTTGATAGATTTATTAAGTGCAGTGGATCATACACTTTCAAAATAATTTTGTCATGTGCATCTTCCATTACAGCTTCAGCAGTCTCATTATCGACATACCACCATTTCATGTTACTTAAAACATTCTTTGGCATCGATTTCATTGGACCTTCGTCAAACATCTTACAGGTTTGTATACCATTCTGGCCCATGGCCTACCTGTATGAGGATCTAATCTTGATTCGTCCTTGACTCTCTTCCCGGTCCTTGGTTTGAGCCTATCAAATTTGCCTGACCGACCCTCTTTTCTTATAATCTTCGCAATCACATCAGCGTACGGGTCGTCACCAATATTGATCAACTCCTTCCAAGCTAACTCTTTCACTTCAACCTTGGGCAGTGTGATGAATACTTTCAGTGTTCGCCTCAAGTATTGAAGTCCATCTCTCATTTTCAATATAAATAGCTGCAATTCTCGGTCAAAGAACCAGCTGATAATTCCTCCTAAGAGATTTTCTGAGCCCGAAACTCTCATTCTTTTCTTCATCTTCGGGTCTGTCTTCTTTTCTTCTTTCTTGAACCACAGATTCATCAATTCAGCCCTAGATGGCTCTTTCTCGGCTTCTTCATGTTCAGACTCCGTTACCGAGGCTAGCTTGATGTCATCAACATCAATCACATTGTGATTGTCTCGAACATATAACTCCGTGATAGGCTGTGAATTTACAATCACTTCATTGACATTGTCGTCATCATCCTCTATCACTTCGTCATCGGATCTCCAATCAACTACATCCTCTGGCACGAATTCTCCTTCCTCCAACTCCTCTATCTCCTCCTCAAAATCAAATTCCATCACTTCTTCCTCAATATCCCTTAGAGCGTCAATCATTTCGCTCCCAACGGTCTTTGAGGGACTAGCTTCACCTCCTTCACTTCCTTTCAACTCCAGTCTGACTTGGCTCCCCCTGAAGTTCGGCGTGTTGAGCAGGAGAAAAATCTACTGGCTCACTGTCTTTTGGTGCATCGGGATCATTGCCTTCGTCATCTCTTCTCAACTCTTCAGCTACTTCTTCTACTTCAATCTCTTCAGCCTCTTCTGACTCAGATTCAGATGTGGTCACAACTTGACCCTCTACATCAGGTATATACTCATATATCTGGCATAGAATATCCTCTTCATCAACTGGAGGCTCCAGAATATCTCCAACAAGCTCAGTTGTAACTTCTTCATTTGCATGCGAGCCTTGAGCCCAAATCTCTTCTAAAGTCTCCACCCGTGGATCAATTACGGGGGCTACAACTGAAGGACCAGCAGCGTCCGTTGAAGGACCTGCTTCACTTGACTCCTGTACTCTGCTCGATGAAGGCCTGTAGCCTGAGTTTGTCTAACTGGATCTCTCTGCCTCCTTCTTTGTTGTTGCTGAGTCCTCTGCTGTTGCTGTTGTTGTTTCGGCTGCTGCTGAACTTGTACTTCTCCAGCCCAGTTTGCACCTTCCGGGGCTTGAAAATCAGGATTCACCACAGCACCAAAAAGTGGTGCATCTACTGGTCTCACCAATGCACCCTTGTGGGCTTGACAATCTGCAAAAATCCTCTTGTCGATCACTGCAACACTTTGAATCTCTGACAATTGCGGCAGAAATGGCAAAAAAATGTCTGATCAGCATCATCACGAACCTTGGATACATCAAAAATCTTTCTCTTGCTGGAGCTGTTATTTTGTGAACAAACTCCGCGAAGAACATTTCAGAATAACTAAACCTCTGGTTGTAGACCAACGCTATCATTGCCGATTGCATCTTCGACACGATGTAGTCAAAACCGACTTTCTTTGGAGCGAAGCACACCATGAAGACATGTGCCAGATACCTCCATTGCCAAATTAAACTGCTCTTCATATACGATGCCTTTGCCACATCAAGGCCATACCCCATTCTTAAGAACGCAGCTTGCCTAACTTCCAACGAAAAGTCTATTGGTCCAGCTTCTTGCTCGGCTGTTCCCAACTGCAAAACCCTACGCAATACATCGGCTGAGAACACGAGAGGTGTCCAGCGATCCTTGTACGCAATACTGTTGGAGTTACTGTGCAGTCGACCTGCAGATGATCCCAAAATTGCCTAACGTAAGGCAACACAATCTGTACATTGTGCGAAAGGGCATAAGAAACCCTTGAAACCGCAAAAAAATCCACCATTTGGCGAAAAGCTTGAGCTTCAGGCAGCTCACGGTCTGGTGACACGACCATATTATGTTTTTGGATAAACGCTCTATCCCCCATATCTGCACAATAAAGTATACAATATATTAGAATGAACAAAATAAAAATAAACTTGTTTAAATTCAAATTTGTTTTATTTTGAACTTATGTAAGTTCAAAATCCAACACATATGAATTTTACAAGTTTGATTTAAAATTTAGTCAAATATTTCGATTTTAATGGAAAATTCGAATAACATGTTCGAATTACCCTTAATTCGAGTTTAGTAACAAACTCGAACCTAAGAACAAACTCGAAGTATCGGGATTTTAAAATCAAAACTCCAAGATTTAAACCATTTTAGACTTAGAAAATCACATCCTTAAGTCTTAATAGGTTCTAATCGAAGATATTAGTCACTTATTTGAAGTTTCACCGTTTCAAACTTTGTTATTTTGAATTACAAAGTTCACACCATTAAAACCTCAAAATCGGTCGATTTTTGCACAAATTGAGTCTAAATACTTCCTAAATCTTGAATCAAGATGTTGTTTATACCTAGATTTGGTAGTATTCTCGAACACAAACGGACAAAACTTCGATTAACAGTGGAAAACTCGAAAACGATAAACTCGAATGTATAAACTCGAAATCGCTCTGTATAAACTCGAAAGACTAAATTCGAAAGTAGGTGAATAATGAATGTTCACTGTTGACCTATTTATACTAACCACCTTCGAATTTGTCTCTAAATTCGAACTTACTGCCAAATTCGAATGTAATGTTCGACTTTGGCTTAAATTTGAATTTAATCTGAAAATTTTGAAAACTTTGAAAATCTTTGAATTAAATTCAACTTTTTCAACTTTTCCAACTCTTTCGTGTAACGGATCAACTATGCAAAATTTATTTACCATAAGCACAAGATTTTCACACAATGTTTATTTATTCAACTAAAATGCATCCTCAGTAACTTTGACCTTTTCCTTAGATAAAATAATCTAAAATAAAATAAAGTAAAATAAAATAAAATAAAATAAAATAAGATAAAAATAAAGTAAAATAAAATAAAATAAAATGAAATTAAAATTTTTGAACAAAATTTAAACTTAAACTAATCTACAATATTTTTAAAGTTACAGCCTAAACTTAACACTAACAAAATATTTTTGGCGAGTATAGTCAAAGAAAGGTTCAATCAGATAGCCGTGTCAAATACGCACTTTCAGTATTTTACTCTCACACTTAGGAATTTTTGATTTCTTTGATTGTTTGTCGTGACACACATTTCTAGATGATTGTTGGTATTATTTTCCCTTTAAACATGTTACACTTCGGAATATCCCTTGGCCTTTTTATTTATCAAGAAATTTCCTTACGTGACTCATACTTAGACATACTTTTATGATCAAGGCATACACACAATGATTATAACTTTTCGGTATTGCAAACTTTCTTTAAAAGGCAAACGTCGGACACAGGTCTGTATTTACATACAACAGAGTGTCTTAGTTTGTCTTAAAGTTTATTTTAAAGCTAGCAAGACAGCGGTGACAGGTCTGTACCGACGTACAACAAAGCGACTTATCTTGCTAACTCGAGTCAAACCAGAGGCAACAGGTCTGTACTTACGTACAACAGAGTTACTTGTTTTGACTCTCAATTCAGTATCATGATTTTTCTATTCTTTCCATTTTTAAGATGTATCTGATGTTGCTATACATCCCCAGAAAGTTTGCATACCTCATTTAGAATCAATGTCTGTATGTCTCTGACATAAAAATTAAGACCAATTGGTCATACATCTAAGTTAGTGACACGTCTGACTTTTTCTTGAATATTTTATTAGCCTCGAGACTCCCTATATGTATTATGCCTACCAACATATCAAACTAGATAATGTATGACACTTAGAATTTTATGTGCATTATGTGTGAAAGCTTAACACTTAGAGATTGTAAAGACTGTGCTAATTTTCGTCACTTTGAACCTATTTATCTAAGACTTAACTCATTTTTTGATACTCTCTTTTTTTTTTAAACTTTTTATGGTTTTCTCTCTTTTTTCTTTTGTTTTTCATAAATAAGAGTAAGAAAATAAAATAACCTACTAACTTACTATAAGAGGAAAATATCCTAAGCTACTAAACTTACTAAAAAAAGAAAGAAACGCTACTACTATAAAAGGAAATAAACTCTACTAAGGTCAACTTACTCTGGATTACGCATTCCGTTTAGTTGAACTAAGTACTCAAAACGTGACTTATCAAAAGCCTTGGTAAATAAATCCGCATTATTATCATCCGTTGCCACTTTTACCAGCTTAATTAAATTCTTTTCAGCACAATCACGTATAAAGTGATGTCTTATGTCTATGTGCTTGGTTTTATTGTGTTTAACTGGATTATTGGTTATTGCAATTGTTGACTGGTTATCTACCCTAATAGGAGTATGAGTATAAGTCAAACCGTAATCCCGCAATTGTTGTTGTATCCACAGAACCTGTGAACAGCAACTACCAGTAGCAACATATTCGGCCTCGCATGTTGACACGGCTATCGAAGTCTGTTTCTTGCATTGCCAGGAAATGAGTCTCCCTCTTAGGAACTGACAACCTCCAGTTGTTGACTTGCGAGTCAAGCTACATCCTCCATAGTCTGAATCCGTGAACGCCTCCAATTCCAGATCGCCCTCCGCGTGATACCAAAGTCTCAGCTTCGGTTTTGACTTGAGGTATCGTAGAATCCGCTTCACAGCTTTCATGTGCATCTCTTTTGGATTAGCTTGAAACCTAGCACAAATACATATTGCAAACATTATATCAGGTTTAGAAGCAGTTAAATACATGAGTGACCCAATCATGGCCCGATATAATGTCGGATCCACATCGGTATCACTTTCTGTACCCGATTCGAGATTATGATTCACTTGAATCGGCGTGCTGAAGTGAGCTGTCAGCTTGGTTCCTTCCATCCCGAAGCGCTCTAAGATGTCGTAGACATACTTCGTTTGATGAATAAACATGCCCTCTTTCCTTTGTTCGACTTGCAAAACCAGAAAGAAGTTTAACTCACCCATCGCACTCATCTCAAACTTTGACTTCATCACCTTTTCAAAATCTGTGCACATTTGCTCGTCTGATAATCCAAAGATTATATCATCGACGTACACTTGTGCCAAGATGAAATGTTCTCCTTTTCATTTCACGAACAGTGTACTATCTATTCTCCCTCTTTCAAACCCGTTGTCTAAAAGATGATTAGATACCGTCTCGTACCACGCCCTCGGTGCTTGATGTAATCCATACAAAGCCTTATCTAACCGATATACTCTGTCTGGATATTTCGGATCTGTAAACCCGGGCGGTTGTTCCATATATACCAGTTCCTTCACTTTCCTATAAAGGAAAGCACTCTTAACATCTAGCTGATAAGCTTTAAAACCTTTGAAGGAAGCAAAAGCCAGAAACAAACGAATTGCTTCCAACCTTGCCACTGGCGCGAACACTTCATTGTAATCGATTCCTTCCTCTTGGTTGAAACCCTTTACCACAAGTCTTGCTTTGTTGCGAGTGACTATACCCCGATCATCTCTTTTGCACTTAAAAAACCCATTTGGTTCCTATTGCAATTTCTCCTCGAGGTAACGGAACTAACTCCCCCACTTCTAGTTTCCTAAACTGTGACAGTTCTTCCTGCATCGCTTCAACCCAAGAGTTGTCTTTTAGTGCCATTTGCACATTTTTCGGCTCTACTTGCGAGATGAAACATGAATAGAGGCAAGTATGAAAGGCCTCGGAGTCATTGATCATCGACAACAACACTGTGTTGTTATTCAAACTACTCCTAGTCCTCACACCAGCATTAGATTTCCTATGATACTTTCAATAGGATGATTCTTGTTGATCCTAGATGTCTCTATCTCGTCTACCCTAAGATTATCTCCCAAATTTGATCCTATCTCTCCTAACGGGGGAACGACTTCAGACTCCACATTTTCTTCCTCATGGACACTGTCTTCAGAGTTAGAATTTGTTGTCTGATTTTCGTCTGTAGGTACTTCAGAATCATTTTCTTCTGGAGATCTATCTTCAGTTGATGTAGGCTCGGATGTTGATGGAAAGGTGGTCCTCGGAAAACTTTGACCCTCGTCATTCAATTTTAATGACGACAAGTCCTGTTCGATTGTACTTGCATTTCCATCCAAAGGAATGTTAAATGACTCAAACAATTTGTCATAATCAAATATCCATTCCGGACCAGTTTGGGGTTCATGTGTATAACTTGTGACTTCAATGTTATACACAATCTCTACTGTACCATTTGATTTGTTAAAAACCCTTTTATTTGGTGAGTTCGGAATATAACCTAGGAAATAACCTTCGTCAGCCTTTTCACCAAATTTTGGTTGATGTTTTGTTTTCATTAACGTACATGGTACCCCAAACGGTTCGAAGCCAGTTAAATTTGGTGGCCTTTTATTCAAAACTTCATAAGAGGTTTTGTTCAATGATTTGACAGTAAGGACCCGGTTTAAAACATGGCACGCGGTATTCACTGCCTCCCCCCAAAACATGGTAGGAAGCTTTGAATCCGAAAGCATGGTCCTTGCTGCCTCAATCAAAGTCCTGTTTTTCCGTTCGGCCACCCCATTTCGTTGTGGCTCATAAGGTGCACTAAATTGATGCACTATGCCCTTTGATAGGCAATATACACCAATAACTGTGTTTTTAAATCTTTTCCGTTGTCACTTCGGATACGCTTAACCCTCGTTCCGTAAGAATTTTCCACTTGGTCTAAGAACCCGATGAGCTCTGCAGCTGTCTCGTCCTTTATACCTAAAAAGAAAACCCAAGAAAAACGTGAGTAATCGTCAGTAATAACTAAACAGTACCAACTACCACCTATACTCCTTTTGTGGATTGGTCCGAATAGGTCCATATGCAACAAATCGAATGTGGCAGCTATTGAGTTCTGAGTCTTGGACTTGTATGCCTTCTTGTGTTGTTTTCCTTTCTTGCACGGTAGACACTTATCCTCAAACTGAAAACTCTTCATGGGAACACCTTGCACCAATCCATTTTTCGTAATATAGTTCATTTTTCTTAGGTGCAAGTGTGCCATACGTCTGTGCCATAAAACCGATTCAGTCTCTGAAGCTTTTAATAGTAGAAAAAATGGTCCCATCGAAGATTCCGGCTTGTTCATGTCGAGCATGTACAGGTCATTCTTCCTTGGAGCCCTCATCAGTATCCATTCTTCAGGTACCTTGAATCCCGGTTTCAGCACTAACGCCTCAGTATCAGTGAAAAGTACTGAGTTCTTCTTATCACAGATTTGAGATACACTATGAGATTGTGAACCAGTTTATCAACGTGATAAAGTTGATCCAATTTGATAGTCCCATTAGTGACCACTCCAGTACCGGTGATATTTCCTCCTTTACTGCCAGCGAATGATACAAATCCCTGATTCCCTCCCTTGAAGTCTGCAAGGAGACTTCTTTCCCCTGTCATGTGCCTGGAGCAACCACTATCGACGAACCATTTGTTGTTTGGACCTGTAGTTATCTCCTGCACATGAATGAAAATAGGTTGGTTATCACAGGGAACCCAAGCCATAACTGACTTGGTAATACCATTCTCGTCCACATACTTGAACTCTTTCAAATACCCATCTCTCCGTTCAGGTGACTTGGGTTTTTGAATTGGAGTCTGTTGTGGTGCAGAGTGACTTAAGTTCACTCTCGGCCTTTGTGTAGGCATTTGCTGTGGAGCTCTTGAATAGTTTCGATTATAATGCATTTTCGACTGATATCCCTGAGCTCTACCTGGTGTTTGATGTCTTACAGGAGTATGTGACCTAACCGGAGTGTAAGCTCTGCTAGGTGTGGTACTCCTATAATTCTGATGCGGTCCTGACCTAGATTGATTAATGACTCTATTTGGCGAATTAGTCCTAATCACTTCTTTGGGTCGACCTGACACAGGTGTTTGTTTCACAGCAGATTTAGGTGCGGCTTGCACAGTTTTCTCGGTACTTTGAGAACTACTAGTGCTTGCAACACTTGGAGAAGGCTTATGTTGTTCCGGCTTTCCTGTTTTAGGTGTAGAATCTACCTTCCTATGTGGACAACTAGAAGCAACATGCCCCCTTTCGTGACATCTAAAGCAAGACATTTTGTCAATTGACTTTTAATGTGGGCCCTTTGACTTAGGTGTCGCACTAGTGTCTGGTTCTTTTGATTCAACTATAGCGACTGGTTCCTCCTCCTGATCATTAAAGTCAATTTTGTGTTGTCCTACAGGCTTTTCACTAGAGGATCGCACAAATTTAACCCTCTTAATCTTGATATTATCAGCAGTCACCTTAGTTTCATTTTCCTTAGCAATTTCAGACATTGTTTCCGGTATTTCCTCTGATTCAACTGATTTTTCAGTTTTCTCCTGAGGTTGAGGTACATAATTGTTATTGAAAGGTGGAGGACTCTCATGATACCCTAGACCTACAGGCTTCTTAGACTGACTCTGTGAATCTAAGATCTTCCCTAGGTTGAGTGATGAGTTCCTAAACTTTTCAAGTTTACTATTTACCTCAGCTACCTTTACCTTAGATTCTGCTAGCTCTACTTCTTTGGTTTTAAGCTCTTTTGTCAATGCCTCAACATGTTCATACATCAGTTCTAATCTAACACACTGTTCACTGAGCTTGTCCTTTAGAAATACAACATCTTGTGCATCTGCCTTAAGCTTATTACTAAGATCTTCTTTTATATCCACTAGGCTAGCGTTGTCTAATTTTAATGATTCATTCTGAGCAGATATAGTTTGACGTGAGTCAAGTACTAAATTTAACCTAGCGTTATCAGCTGACTTTTCTACCCACATCGGACTGCTTT
The DNA here is from genome assembly GCA_020465985.1 of Centrapalus pauciflorus. Classification (NCBI taxonomy): domain Eukaryota; kingdom Viridiplantae; phylum Streptophyta; class Magnoliopsida; order Asterales; family Asteraceae; genus Centrapalus; species Centrapalus pauciflorus. The sequence goes on from JAANYP010004014.1 coordinate 43,993, forward strand.
CATTCTGATTGCTGTCCCCTGTAATTTCCTCTGCTCCATCACTTCCAGTCTCGGTCACTTCAGCCATAAAGGCTCTAGCGTTCGACTCTGGATGTGTACTCTAGTCATAAGTTCCATCTAGCTGTCTGTCTGATGTGACGTTGGATAACAGACCAGCTATATTCGCCTGACTGCTTGAACTACCCGGCAGATATCGCCCTTGCGATTGATTCTGATACTGATTCTGGTAGTTTTCTACTTTCGGTCTCTGACACTCTCTAGCGAAGTGTCCTAACCCCTGACAGTTGTAACACTTAACCTTGGACTTATCAAACCCAATCTTATTGTTACTAACGTTAAGATTTCTGCCCGTTCGCTTGATGAACCTTTTAACTCTCTGAGTTACCATGGCCAGTTGCCATTGCAGATCTATCTCTTATAGATCATCAGGATCTACCTGATCGTAATCCACATCCCAAAGCGCAGGATCGTTGATTTTTCCCTGAACGCAATTGCCGTAAGCGGCCACAAATGAAGCCAACAGATTCAGATGGTCTTCAGCAGATTTTGCGCTCATAGGCATCTTTGAATACCCTTGAGATGTAGATGCAGGTGTAGCCCGATTCTGCTTTTCTTCTGGTCTAGCAAACCCTAAGAAAGCTCTACTGATTGAGTCTTCTGACTCAGCCGGTGTCGATGCCTCTCCCGAGAAGAATGCTGTAGCCGTCTTCACGTCTGTTGCCCCTGAGGATTTGGAATTCCCAAAGTACATGTCCGGATCCTGTACTTGATCGTAATCCCTCTCCTTCTTAAGCAGTTTAAAGTGATATGCCCTAAGCGTTCCTATAACACTATCGAGAGTAAGAGTATAGAATTTGTCTTCATCATGCTTTATCAGTGCCACATACATTTCCCATTTGGGTGGCAAAGCATCTAGAATCTTGTTAATTTTCTCTGTTTCACTATACTCCACATCATGGCTGTCTAACTCAGTCAATAAGTGATAGAATCTTGTAATTGTCTCATCCAGCTTTTCGTTCTTCAAAGCTTTGAAGATGGCGAACTGCTGCTTGAGCATTTCCATTCTATTCTTTCTGACCCTCGGGTTACCTTCACACTGTTTCTCTAACGCATCCCACAGCTCTTTTGCTGTCTTCTGATTATGGAAAGTGTGCAAGATCTCCTGAGGTAATGCCATTCTAATGATAGCGAATGCACGGTTCTCGGCTTCATACAACTTTTTATCGTCGTCCTTCATCTTTGAATAAGGCACAACCTTTTGTCGTCCTTCAACCTCAGCCGTAGGTGGAATGTATCCTTCGTCGATACAAATCCACATCCGCATATCATTAAACCTCGCAAAGTCGGCAAACCTATCCTTCCACCAGTAATAGTCCTCTATTTTCATCAACTTTGGTGGAGAATTCGCTTTTCCAACCTCGTGATCCATCTCAATGAACCTCTGTAGACTTGTCATTGTTTCATAAATTTTTGAATTCAAACTTAATTAATTTAATTCGAAATTAATTTAAAGTAATTCTTTCGAATTTGGATAAATTCGAATTTAATTAATTTTAAACTGGTTTGGAACTAAATTCGAAATTAAGTTTGAAGTCCAACTATATTCGAAATTAAAGACAAACTCGAAGGTCCTCTTAAATTCGAAATTTCAATTCGACTTTAATGTAAAATTGAAATTCCAAGCAAATTCGAGTAGGCCAAATTCGAATCAAACCCTAAGGAACCTCGAAAGGAGCGTATTGTTAGTCAAACTCGAAAACGAGCAAACACTTTAATACCCTCTTAACAAACTCGAGCACCGCAAGTTCGAAAAACGGCAAATACTTCGAGTTTTTCAAGTTTTGCAGATTAAACCAATATTTTTACAAGTAAAAATACTGATTTCGATCAAAAACTTGAACTACAACAAAGTATTTTCCGAGGTCTAACTTGATAAGCTCGAAAAACCTCCAAAAACGTGATATTATCCGTCCAAAACATCAAGAAACCTAGGATGTTACATTAATGAACACGAAGAACACCAAGAACACCCCAAAGGCTCTGATACTACTTGTAAGGTCTTGACACTACGGATCTATCTCGACGCGACACCGTCCAACGTGTGCGGAGTCCTCGTTAGCGGCTTGACAGTAAGATCACACACGGAAACACGGAGACTACCACGGTGCTAGACGAACGACTACGAACGCCCCTACACGATGATTCTCTCCGAAACAACTCTCTGGAAAATTGCAAGTTCGAGATCACCTTTGCTAATCGCTCTAAAACGTCTGCAAAGTCTCTGCCAAAAAGTCTGATAATTAATCGAGTTTACCCTTAATTATACTGACAGATTCGAGTTTGTCTAGGACAAATTCGAATCAGGCCCAAGGCCCATTCAAATTTGTCCACATTGACAAATTCGAATTTACCTATAAATTAGAACTTAGCATATTAAACTTATATTTGAACTTATGTTTTAACTTGTGTTTGAATTTATCTTTGAACTTTATGTTTGAACTTCTTGTAATACATTACACCAAGTTCAAACATACAATCAACCAATATCAAACACATATAATCACATATATCAAACGCTATTCAATATTCAATACCAAGTTACTTGACTTACACAAAAAGCTATCAAAAATTAGACTGCTATCGTCACACAGAGTGTACTAACAGTGAGAAATAGGAGGAGGTAGCGTTGGAGAGTCACCAGGATGAGGTGCATGGGAGCCAGAAGTTAAAGATGATGATAGAGGAGAGGGTTCGTTAGTGAAAGCATCGAATTCAGCAGGTTGTGGGGGAGTGTGAAAGTCAGCAAAGGGAAAATGATCTTCTTCAACGGTAACATGATGAGAGATGAGCACTTTTTGAGTTAAGAGATCCAGACACAGGTAGCCACAATGATTTGAAGAAAGACCTAAGTAATCAGAAGCAGAGGAGCGAGGAGATAGTTTATGGGGAGCAGTGGATAATGTGTTTGGGTAACACAAGCATCCGAACACACAAAGATGATTATAAGAGGAAAAGAAATCAAATAGGAGCTCGAAAGGGGTTTTGAAATTGAGGGTGGTTGTCGGAGCAAGTTGATGATGTGAACGACATTATATATAGCTTCAACACAAAATAAAGTCGGTAGACGAGCTTTAGTGAGATATGTGCGAATAATGTTATTGATAGTGCGAATTGATCTTTCAGCATTTCCATTTTGTTGGGATGTGTAAGGACATGAAAAACGAGCATGTATCCCATCATTTTGGAAAAGTTGATGAAAGGCATTTTTATCAGATTCACGACCATTATCACACTGAAAGATTTTTATTTCAGATTTGAATTGATTATTGTTAGGCACAAAAAGGCCTCATTCAAACCTGTTATGCATGTTAAGGGGAGATTATTAATCAAACCTGTTTGATGCACTTGATGGTATAATTTAAGGCCTCTTAGTTCCTTATTGAAACCTGTAAAGTGATTTGCAATATAAGTCAAAGTTGCTTACCCTGTTGCATATGTTGCAACTAAGGCAGATTGTCCAAGCTGTTCTATTATGTTGAATAGGCTGGACATAAACTGTCTACACTGCTCATGACTGTAGACCAGCTTGGACCAAAACAAAGTTTTCTGTTCTTTGTGAACAGGACCTATTCTTTGTGAACAGGTTATACACTTTATGGAATGTGTTTCCATGTCATCATGTATTGTCTTGGACGAAAAAATCTGTTTGAAAGTCGAAGACAAAGTGGAAAATCAGAAGCTGCTTACACTGCCCAAGCTGTTCTGATACATGAAGACAAAGTGGATATTTGAAATGGGTGACAGACCATTTCAAATATCCACTAGAAGAGGAAAGGATTAAAGTTGACATTCCTTTTTAAGGTAAAGCATTCTGCAACAGAGACAAAAAGGAAAAGATAAATATTCTGCAATATAGGGACAAATGATGTTTTGTCAGAACGTGCAGATAAGAAGTTTGTCTTTTTGGAAAGACTCTCCACTATCTCTGCATCCAATGAAGAAGGTTCACCAATATTCTCTGAGAGAGTATAAAAGGAAGCTTCTAAGGAATGTGAGAGAACCAAGAGTGAGATATTCAGAACATGCAAAGAAGTGTGTTTTCATGCATTCAAAATCTGCTTAAAATAAAACAGTTAAGTGTGTCCAAGCTGTTCTTGTTCAAGCTGTTATCTGTCTTGTAAAGTTAGTGAGTCCATCTTAGTGAGTAAATTCACTGTATCTAGTCTGAGTGTGTCTTAGATTAGTAGTCCATCTGTTGTATCTATCATCTCAGTTTGAACCATTCCACAGTTCAAGCTTGTTTGTAATTAACACTTGTTGATATATACGTACAAACATTGAGAAAGTGTGTTGGAATTTTAAATAGCTATATTCACCCCCCCACCCTCTACAGCTTACAAAAGCATACTAAGGAAACCTTTTGTGACCTACAACTGGTATCAGAGCAGTTTAGAGTGTGTTAACTCTGGATCTCTCATTTCTCCCTATTTCCCACCATGGACAACAGTTATGCCAGTTTCTCCTCTTACTATGACAAGGGTTTAATGCCAAAACCTCCCAAGTTCAATCATCAGAACTTCTCTGGCTAGAAGTGCAGAATGATGCTCTATTTGGAGAATATGGATGTACAACTACCAGAGATAGTAATGGAAGGTCCCTATGTGCCAACCTCTGTTACTACTGTAACTCATGCTGCTGAAGGAGCTGCACCTGAAATCAGGATCATTGCAGAGGCAAAAGCTCAATGGTCTGATGAAGACAAACGTCTGGTGGCCCTTGATGCAAAGGCCAGGAACAACCGTGTCATCTCTCTACCTGATGATGTGTCCAAACAGGTTGAGAAGATGAAGAATGCAAAGGAAATGTGGGATACTTTGTGTACCGTCTATGATGGTCCCCCTATCACATTGGATAACAGGATTAACAATCTTGTTAGACAATATGAGTTGTTCTTTGCAAAGCCAAAGGAGTCACTCACTTTGGTGAACAAATTTTTGGACATTTTGCCTAAGGAATGGAATTGTAAGGTCCACACACTGCGGATCTATCAAGGCGTGAACGACATCAAACGAGTGTGGAATCCTCGTTTAACAGTTACAGATCGATCACATTGAAACACGGAGCCGAACAAGATGTTGTACAATAGAATACCGACCCAACACGATGTATTGCTCCTTGGAATGCTGTAAACTCTCTGAAATTTGTCTGAATGCTCTCTCACGAATCTCCTAGTTAATTCTCGAAGTGTTAATGAATTAACACAAATAAGTTCATGATATTAGCTGTAAGTTCGTGCATGGCCCAAGCCCACGAACTTACAAGTTTAAGCCCATGCAGGTACGAACTTACCAGGGCTAAGTTCGTACGAACTTATGTGCCTTAAGTTCGTAGTCTATGCCTTATGAACTTATTCTCATAAATTCATAACCCCATGAACTTATACCTATAAATTCATAGCCTTATGAACTTATCACCATAAGGTCATAGCCTCATGAACATATTCTTATAAGTTCATGCCTTAAGAACTTATCATGAACTCAACATTCAAACGTAAACATCATACAAAATCATGAACTTAATCCATAAATATAAACAAACAAACATGACTTGTATTAATAGAGCTCTATCTATTACATATGACTATCTATTACAAAACTAGACTACTATCGTCACACCGGTTGCACCAATAGGAATTACTTCTCTACTATCCTCAGAAACTTAAGCACCATCAGAGGTATGGATCTTGTAAATCTTTATGGATCCTTACTAAATGATGAATAATCAAGGAAACTGAAAACAAATGCCTTAGAGATGTCCAAAAGAGGTGTTGCTTAGTGGCCAGCGTGAGACAACCTGCTAGTCAGCTGTGTGATGTGTTCACACAAGCTGATCAACAGGCTGATGATGCAATGGAGGAAATGCCTGAGGAAGAGGACTATGAAGACCTTACTTAGTTTGATGATGCGCAAATGATTGCTATGCTTGTCAGAAAATTCAATAAGAAGAGGTTTGGTGGTAAGATGCTGCAAAAGAAATCAGGTGCCATCAAGAAGAAGGCATTTGACAAAACTAGGGTTGAGTGCTTTAAATGTGGCAAAACAGTCCATATAGCTGCTGACTGTGTGTCTAACGCTGTTAGCTCTTCCTCCAAACCATACAAGACAAACAAAGACGATGGCTACAGGGTTAAGTACCTAATGGCCATGGCTAAGCTGAAGAAATTGGAAGACTCAATGGCTTCCAACAAGCGGAAGGGACTTATGGCTGAAACTTGTGACTGGGAGGAGTCTGATTCATCATCTGATGAAGAGGACAACAACTGTCAGATGGCCAACACTGGTGTCCCCTCAACAAGCAACTTCAAACAGGACCTGGCTGAAGCTGAAGCTCTCAGCACTTTAGAGAACTGGAATCCAACTATGATGTATAAGGTACAAAACTTTAAGGATTATAGTTCTGAAGAAAAAGTCAAAATGTTTTATTATTTACTTGTTAATTTAAAAGCTGCTGTTGAGAAGCATGATGCTTTGAAGTCTGAGATCTCTGAGTTAAAAACTGTTCTTGAAACAAAAACTAATGAACTGATCAGCTTTCATAAGTTGAAAGCTGAGCTTGACGAAGTAAAACACATCAACACCATTTTATTTGAAGAAAAGAGAGAGACAGACTCAAAGCATGCTAAGCTTCAAAAGATTGTTGACTCTTGGTGCCAGTCAGCTCATAATGTCAACCACTACATCAGTCAGCAGATACTTGCTCAAATCCAAGCCTATCTTGGAGGATCTTGATACAGCAGCTTCTATTGTTGAGATTAATAATCTGGAAAAAGACTTATCCACTTGGAGAGCTTCCAGGTACTTTTATTCAAAGAGTAAATGGAAAGCTGGTTTCAACAAACAGGTTTGTCAGGCCTCAAAACACTGACAGTTTGTGTGAAAAAGCTATAAAGACTGATGATGGAATGTGTTCTCCATAAAATCAGCCTGCTAAGTGCATAGCTGGTTCACACAAACAGAAGAATGGAAAACAGTCTAAAGTTGATGGCAAGAAACCTGTTAATCTATTTAATGTTATACATTTTGAGAAAAAGTTTTCAAAAGGGAAGCAACATGCTTTCAACAAGGGTAAGTCTCATGTTGGAAGCAAATCTGCTGTGATTTCAAATACATTTTTCAATCATAGCGGAAAGCTGGTTATAAATGAAAGAGAATCTTTTGATAAAACCAGAAGTAATGATCATGTTGATAGGCAACTGTCATCACATCTCAGTAAAGGCAAAGGCAAAAACCAGCAGTGTTGGAAGTAACATGGTCATTGAGGAAAGTGTCTTAGCTGATACAATCCAAATTGGGAATATTAGTGTAGATCTAAGTGGTCCATCAACAAATGTTGATGAAGAAGGAGAACTCATCCTTATGATGAGTTCCCCTAAAAACTAATATTTTCCCATGACACATCGTAGGTTGAACAACCAAGCCAGGTTTGGTACTTGGACAGCGGCTGCTCAGGCCACATGACAGGTTGCAAAGATTTGCTGAGAGATCTCAGGCTTGAAAAGGCCCAAAGGTCACCTTTGGTGACAATGTTCAGAGATCCACAAAAGGATATGGAACCCTTCAAGCTGGTGCTACAATATTCAAAAAAGTAGCATATGTGTCTGGGCTAAAACATAATCTTGTTAGCATTAGCCAACTGGGTGATGCTGGCTACAAGGTTAACTTTGATGAGCACCTGGGGTACATACTGGATCCCCAAGGCAAAGTTGTGCTGTGTGCACAAAGGAAGAAAGGTGTATACGTTGTGGACATGAAATCTGCTGATCCTACAAGTGAAACCTGTTTCATCTCAAGGAGCAATGCAGACCTCAACTGATTATGGACAAAAGGCTATCACACCTTGTTAGGCTCAAAAAGGCCTCAGTCAAACCTGTTCTACATCTGAGGGCGAGATTTATAATCAAACCTGTTGATGCATTTGAAGGTTGAATTTAAGGCCTGTTATATGCCTTATTAAAGCCTAAAGATGATTTGCAATATTAGTCTAAAGCTGTTCTATGTGTTGCATGTGTTACAACTAAGACAGTTCGTCCAAGCTGTTCTGTCTGCTGAACAGGCTGGACATAAACTGTCTACGCTGCTCTACACTGGTGAGCAGCTTGGGCACTTTTAAAGTGTTCTGTTCTTTGTGAACAGAACCTGTTCTTTGTGAACAGGCTAAACACTTTATGGAATAAGTTTCCAAGTCATCATGTATTGTTTTTTATTACAAGATCAGTTTACAAAGTCGAAGACAAAGTGGAAAACAGAACTGCTCAGCCTGCCCAAGCTGTTCTGTAACATGAAGACAAAAGGTTATTTGAAAAAGGGTGACAGACCTTTTTCTTATATCAAAATAGGCCTTTACAAGGAAGAAAGACGCAAAGTTGACATTCCTAAATTAGTTAAAGGCAATGCAACAGTAGACAAAGTAAAAATACAAAAGTTCTGCACATGTGAAGACAAGTCTGCTTTTCAGAAAAGTGCAGAAAAGGTTATGTTGTCTTTTCAACAAGACTTCTCCTTTTCATTCCGTCCAATGAAGATGTTTCTCTTAGATCCTCTGAATGAGTATAAAAGGAAGCTTCTAAGGACAGAAAGAGATGTGAAGAAAGCTGAGTGCTGAAACCAAGAGTGAACGTGCAAGTGTGTTTTTCATGCATGCAAGCCTTCTGTGTAATTCAATATATGTGTGTTTAAGTTGTTTTACATAAGTTGTTCCCTTAAGTCTTGTAAACACAGTGAGTGCTTCTTAGTGAGTGTATTCATTGTATACTAGTTTGAGTTTGTCTTAGACTAGTGAACATACTGTTGTATCTGTCATCTCAGCTTGAACTATTGCGCATTCAAGCTTGTTTGTAATTAACAAATTGTTGATAATACATACAAACAATTGAGAAAATAGTGTGTAGTTTTTAAATTGCTGTATTCACCCCCCTCTACAGCTTAAAGCTATATACTTTGGGAACCTCTCAGGACCTACAACTGGTATCAGAGCAGTTTAGATGTGTGTCATTCTAGATCTCTCAGTCTAACCAAGTTTCCATGGACAACATGCTTCAAATTCTTCTTACTATGACAAGGCTCTATGGCAAACCTCCAATTTAATCAATCAAAACCTCTCTGGTTGTAATGCAGAATGATGCTCGATGTAGAGAATCGGGAGGTAACAACTACCAGAGATGTGATGGAGGGCCCTATGTGCC
>JAANYP010004014.1:54990-75333 GCA_020465985.1 Centrapalus pauciflorus
AGACTAGGTCAGAAACAGGTGGGTTGGCCTGTTCCATAGTCTCAGGTGCCACAAAGGCACCAGCCACAGAGGCTTCAGGGTGATGAGCCTGCTCCCCCTCAGCCACAGAGGCTAAGGGAACAGACTCAGACTGAGCTGTTTTGGCCTTCTTTTTCACAGGCCCAGCTTCAGCAGTTGCCAGAGTCCTTTTAACAAGCTTGGATCTGGCTTTGGATTTTCTTGTGGGAGCAGCAGCTTCTGGATCCACCCTCACAGCAGAGGGTCCTTCCACCAATCCTAACAACCTCCTCATTGGTGTGGATAGAGGAGGTTCATTTGGTAGTACAGGAGTATAGAAAACTCTATTCTCTATGACTGGGAATGCAGCAGACTTAAGTAAAGGCTGAGAGTTGTATAGATGCTCACCACAGTGATGCTTGAAGACGAGGCTCAGAAACCTGGGATATCGGACAGCAGCTGGTCTTGGCTCTTGCTGCACCAGGTTCCTCAAGTTCAGAAAGATCCACTTAGCCATATCAATGGTAGTCCCATCCACTAGCTGTAGGACTATTGGGACTTTATCTCTGCTCAGTTGGTCAAATGAACCAACTTTGCTGCTGAAGCTCATCATCACAGAAGCAAACGGAAAGCTGTAGGTAGGAGACAAATCCTTCCTATACAACGTTGCTCCAATTTTGGGTTCTGCTACACCACAGAAGCGTAGCAAATTTCCCATTTGCTCGTTTTCAGGCTGGGGCATATCATATGACTCAGCAACAGGCAGATGAAGAACCTCCCTGAGAAGATCAGCAGTAATCTCAATGGCCTGAGTCCCATTGAGGATAGTCCCCTTGATGACTTTGGTGTTGGGGTTGTAGGCACAAGTGTACCAGAACTCGTACACCATCTCCTGGTACAGGACACCAGGAGTAGCAGTCATGGCATAGTTCAACGGATGAACTTGCAGAAACTCCACCATTTGATCGTAACCTTTCCCCACATAGTTTTTGGGGATTGTAAGGTTGGCAATGTAGTTTGTGGGTTTAAAGGTCAGCATTGTGGTGACTGATGAGTGTTTGACAACATCATCACCAACGAACACTGGAAGAAAGGGATTGGGTCTGTGAGCCATTTGGGAAGTTTTGAGGTTTGGAAAAGCAAAAGACACTTAGTCGATTTTTAGGGTTCTTGAGGATTTCTGGAAATGATGAGGAAGACGAAGATGAAACAGTAGTTAGGTATTTATAGGATTTGAATGTGAGTGTGTATGAGAGAGAAAGTTTTGGGCGGTTTGATTTGAAAAAGTCGTTAACGGAAAACGGAACGGTTGTCCATGTCAGACCGTTTGTCAGACCACTTGAGTCCTTTTTAATCACTAACACACGTAACCCACATTATCCGCAGTAATTAAGTTAAATAAAACATTAATTAAGTAACTTAAGTTTGAAGAAAGGTAATTAAAATTTTTGGTCTAAGCTGTTGGTCAAACCTGTGATGAGCAAGGTCATCACAAGCTGTTCAAACTTCAAGCTGTTCATTTTTCAAACTGTGCCTCTAGCCTGCTCTCTTTTGTAAGAGCATGTTGTGTTCAATAGTTGAACAGGTTACAAGACAATGGCTTGTAAGACAGTGTGAAGAAGTGAACAGGTTGAAGATTGGACCATCAGAGCAGGCTGGACGAGTAAACTGTTTTTGTTTAGCCTGTTGTATGCTCAAGCTGTTCAAGTTTTTCAGACAAATGACTAAGTACAGAACATGTATAACCTGTTCTGTCTAAGCTGTTCTGAGAAACTTGAGCAGTGTGAAACACACAAATTCTTAGACCTTTGAGAAACACTTAGTCACTCTTGTTTAACATGCCCAGCTTGCTGACAAGGTAATTAAACCTTGTTTCATCCAGAGGTTTGGTGAAAATGTCTGCAAGCTGTTCATTTGTGGAAATAAAACTTACCTCCACATTACCTTTCTGAATGTGATCCCTGATGAAGTGATGTCTGACTTCAATATGCTTTGTTCTAGAATGAAATACTGGATTGTTGGAAATGGCTATGGCACTTGTTTTATCACACAGAATAGGAATTTTCCTATACACAAGACCATAATCTTCAAGCTGATGCTGCATCCACAGAATCTGTCCACAACAGCTTCCAGCAGCAATGTACTCAGCTTCAGCAGTAGAAGTAGACACAGAGTTCTGCTTCTTGCTACACCAACTTATCAACTTACCACCAAGGAGTTGACATCCACCTGTTGTGCTTTTCCTGTCTAGCCTGCAGCCTGCAAAATCAGAATCTGAATAACCTGTTAGTTCAAGGCTGGAGTCTTTGGGATACCAAAGACCCAAACCTGGTGTACCCTTCAGGTATCTGAAGATTCTTTTAACAGCAGCTAGATGAGACTCCTTTGGATCAGCTTGGAACCTAGCACACAGACAGGTGGCAAACATAATATCAGGTCTACTAGCAGTTAAGTATAGCAAGCTCCCAATCATGCCTCTGTAAGCTGTTACTGAAACAGCTTTGCCACTGGCATCAGCATCCAATTTTACATTGGTTGCCATTGGGGTTTTAATAGGAGAACTTTGATCAAATTTGAACTTTTTCAATAGATCTAAAGTGTACTTTCTTTGATTTATAAAAATTCCAGTTGAGGTTTGTTTAACCTGTAATCCTAAAAAGAAAGTAAGTTCTCCCATCATACTCATTTCATACTTGGATTTCATGAGTAATGAAAAATTCTTGCACAACTGCTCATTCGTAGAACCAAATATTATATCATCCACATAAATTTGAACAAGCATAATGTCAGATTTCACTTTCTTTATGAACAGTGTAGTATCCACTTTACCTCTGGAATACCCATTGCTCATAAGGAACTCAGTAAGAGTGTCATACCAGGCTCTAGGGGCTTGTTTGAGACCATAGAGAGCTTTGTCCAACTTATAGACAAAACCTGGATGTTGTTCATTTTCAAAACCTGGAGGCTGCTTGACATAAACTTCTTCTTGCAGCTTCCCATTTAAAAATGCACTCTTCACATCCATTTGAAATACCTTAATGCTCTTATGAGCAGCATAGGCTAGATGCAAACGAATTGCTTCTAGCCTGGCCACAGGAGAAAATGATTCATCATAATCAATTTCTTCCTCCTGTCTGTAGCCCTGAGCAACCAGTCTAGCCTTATTTCTAATGACATGACCTTGCTCATCCATCTTATTCCTGAAAACCCATTTAGTGCCAATTATGGTTTTACCTTTAGGAGCAGGAACCAGCTTCCATACATTGTTTCTCTCAAACTGATCGAGCTCTTCTTGCATGGCAGTGATCCAATTGGCATCTTTTAGTGTTTCATCAACCTTCTTTGGCTCCATTAGTGAATCAAAGCTAGAGAACATACAGAAGTTCCCTAAGCTGTCCCAACGTGTTTGTATCCCTTTGTTGATGTCACCAATTATTTGATCATTGGGGTGACACCTGATCCACTTAGGATCATTTTTCAATGATGATTCACCTGAGTTGTTATCATCTTCAACAGGTCTTGTTGAACAGTTCTCAAGATTTTCAGACACACTGTTGCCTTGAGCCTGTTCACTTGTTGAACATGTCTGCCCACTGTTGAACATATCAGCAGAAGAACTAGGAAAATCAGCATTGATAGGTTCAGGACATGCAGTTGTAATTAAGTCAGTACACTTATTCACACAGGATGTATTGACATAATCATCATTATGCCCATCATGATTAACAGGTTCCACACTGGGTGTAGTGGAAGCTTTTGAGTCCTCTTCATTGTTTGAATGCATCAGATCATCAAAGTTAAGTTCTCCTAAAACTGATTCAGGAACAGCTTTGGTGGAAGCATTCCTGGACTCTTCAAAGGTGACATTTATAGATTCATCTATCACCTTTCTTTTGTTGTTGTATACTCTGTAGGCTTTGGAGATAGCAGAGTAACCAACAAACACACCTTCATCAGCTTTAGGTTCAAACTTTGTCAGTTGGTCCCTCTGATTCAGAATGAAGCAGGGACACCCAAACACATGGAAGTAACTGACATTTGGCTTCCTCCCTTTGAGCAGCTCATAAGGAGTCTTGTTCAACCTTTTCACCACTAAGGATCTGTTTTGGGTGAAGCAGGCAGTGTTGACAGCTTCAGCCCAGAATGATGAAGGTAAACCTGATGCACACAGCATGGTTCTAGCAGCTTCAATGAGAGTTCTGTTTCTCCTTTCAGCAACTCCATTTTGTTGTGGAGTCCTTACAGCTGAAAAATTTTGAGTGATTCCTTTCTCTTCACAGAAGTCTTCAAGAGTACTGTTTCTGAATTCAGTACCATGATCACTTCTTAGCTGCTTCACTTGGGCAGAGTTCAGCATCTCCATCTTTTTCACAAATCCAATAATTTCTCTAGCAGCCTCTCCTTTGCTCTTCAGAAAGATCACCCATGTGTACCTGGAGAACTCATCAACCATTACTAGAGTGTATCTTCTTCCTCCTAGACTTGGGACATTTACAGGTCCAAACAAGTCCATGTGGATTAAGAAGAGTGGAGTATCAATAGAGAAATTATGTTTGGATTTAAAAGATGTTTTCCTCTGCTTGCCTTTCTCACAAGCTGTGCAGAGTTTATCTTTAACAAAGGTTATAGAAGGCAAACCTGTCACCAACTCTTTCTTACAGAGTTTATTGATGATCTTGAAGTTCAGATGTGACAGACTTTTGTGCCATAACCAGTTTAAGTCTGCATTTGTTCTTGTGAGAAAGCAGGTTTCAGTTGTGGGATCAACAGATTGCATGTCCACAACATATACACCTTTCTTTCGTTGAGCACATAGCACAACTTTGCCTTGGGGATCCAATATGTAACCCAGGTGCTCATCAAAGTTAACCTTGTAGCCAGCATCACATAGTTGGCTTATGCTAACAAGGTTATGTTTTAGCCCAACCACATAGGCTACTCTTTTGAACACTGCATCACCAGCTTTAAGAGTTCCATATCCCTCAGTGGATCCCTGTACATTGTCACCAAATGTGACTTTTGGCCCTTTTTCAGGTCTGAGATCACTCAGCAATTTTTTACAACCTGTCATGTGCCCTGAGCAGCCACTGTCCAAGTACCAAACCTGGGAAGGTTGTTTTTCCTGCAGAGTGATAAGAGAAATATTAGTCATTTTTAGGGGAACTCATCACAGAGATGAGTTCTCCTACTTCATCAACATTTGTTGATGGACTTATAATATCCACACTAATATTCCCAATTTGAATGGTGTCAGCTTGGATACCATTTTTATTGACTGAGATGTTTCCAACACTGCTTGTAACAGCTGTGAGAGAACCATCAGAGTCAACAGGCCTCATGTCCTCAGATTCAGGACAGTCCTTGGCCAGATGTGTCTTCTTCCCACATTTATAACATTTTCTCTTTTTAGAATTTTTGGAAGAGGAACTTTCAGAAACACATTCTGAGTTATTTTTGTTGATTCTGTTAGCAGGTTTAGCAAACTTATTATTATTTGATGAATCAACAGCTTGAGTGGAGGGTTCAATAGCCACAGCTTTGTTTGTCTCTTCTTTCCTCTTTTTAGGAGGACAAATGTCAAAGACAGGAAGCTTAATTGGCTTTTGAACTTCCACAGGTTTGGGGAACTTATTCCCAAGTTTCTCAGACTGAGCAATGGCTTTGCCTTTGCCCCGACTGAGATGTGATTTATGCTGCCTATCAGCATAATCATAATTTCTGGTTTTGAAAAACTTATTCTCATTTAAAACCAGTTTACCACTATGATTAGAAAACTTATTAGAAATCACAGCAGGTTTGCTTTCAACATGAGACTCGCCTTTGTTGAAAATAGACTGCTTAACTTTTGAAAACTTGTTTTCAAAATGTTTAGCATCAAAAGGATTATTATGCCTTTTACCATCAACTTTGGACCCAGAACCTGTTTTGTCAACAGGTTTAGTATCCACAGCTATAGTTTGGACATGTTTTCCTTTCTTTTGCTTGTGTGAATCAGCAGAGCACTTAGCAGGCTGGATTGATGGAGAACATATTCCAACACCAGCTTTTGAGCTAGGTTCACACGAGCTGTCAGTATTTTGAGGTCTGACAAACCTGTTTGTTGATATTAGTTTACCATTCACTTTTTGAACAAAAGTGTTTGGAAGCTCACTAAGACTGGATAAATCTTCTTTCAGATTATTAATCTCAACAATGGAGGCTGCTGTATCAAGATCCCCTCCAAGATAGGCTTGAATTTATGCAGGGATCTGTTGACTTATACAATGGCTGACTTTTTGTGCAGATTGGCACCAAGAGTCAACTATCTTTTGAAGCTTAGCATGCTTTATATCTGTTTCTCTCTTTTCTTCCAGTAAAATAGAGTTGATGTGTTTTAATTCATCAAGCTCAGTTTCCAACTTATGGAAACTGTCCAGTTTACTGGAGTTTGTTTTAAGATCAGTTTTAAGCTTGGAGATTTCAGATAATAAAGCATCATGCTTCTCAACAGCAGCTTTCAAATCAAATAGCATATATTAAAACATCTTAATCTTTTCTTCAGAACTGTAAGCCATAAAATTTTGTACCTTATACATCATTGTAGGATTCCAGTTCTCTAAGTTGCTGAAAGCTTCAGCTTCAGCCATATCCTGTTTGAAACTGCTTGTTGATGGGACATCAGTGTTGGCCATCAGACATTGATTGTCTTCTTCATCAGATGATGAATCAGATTCCTCCCAGTCACAAGTCTCTGCCATGAGTCCCTTTTGGCGGTTGGAACCCACTGAGTTTTCCAACTTCCTCAGCTTAGCCATGGCCATAAGGTACTTAACCCTATAACCATCATCCTTGTTTGTCTTGTATGGTTTGGATGACTGACCAACAGCTTTGACACACAGTCAGCAGCTATATGGCCAGTTTTGCCACATTTGAAGCACTCAGCCTTGGATTTATCAAATGCCTTCTTTTTGCCAGCACCTGAACTTCCTTGCAGCATGTTTCTTCCAAACCTTTTCTTGTTGAACCTTTTGACAAGCATAGCTATCATTTGCTCATCATCCTGTTCAGCAAGATCTGCATTATCTTCCTCATCTGACACCTCCTCCTTGTCATCATCCTGTTGATCAGGTTGAGTGAACACATCACTCACCTGACTCACAGATTGTCTCACATTAGCCACAAAGGCTGCACCTCTTTTAGACATCTCCAAGGCATTTCTCTTCTGTTGCCTTGACTGTTCATCATTTAGTAAAGATCCATACAAGTTGACAAGATCCATACTTCTGATTGTACCTGAATTTCTTAAAATTGTTGAAAAGTAATTCCATTCTTCAGGGAGGATGTCCAAAAACTTGTTCACCAGAGTAAGGCTGTCCTTAGTGATCCCAACAGCTTTGAGATCATTCACAAGAGCAGTGCACTAAACCTGGTGTAGGTTTCTGTGAGAGTCTCCTTTGGTTTTGCAAAGAAGAGTTCATACTGTCTAACAAGATCGTTAATCCTGTTATCCAGTGTGATTGTGGGTCCATCATAGACGGTACACAAAGTATCCCACATCTCTTTGGCAGTCTTCATCTTCTCAACTTGTTTGAACACATCATCAGGAAAGGAGATGACCAGATTGTTTCTGGCCTTTGCATCAAGAGCCACCAATCTTTTGTCTTCATCAGACCATTGAGCTTTTGCTTTCTCAAATGTTCTGATCTCAGGAGCTGCTCCTTCAACAGCAGGAGTTATTGTTGTAACAGAGGTTGGCACATAAGGACCCTCCATTACAATTTCTGGTAGTTGTACATCCAGATTCTCTAGGTAAAGCATCATTCTGCACTTCCAACCAGAAAAGTTCTGATGATTGAACTTTGGAGGTTTGCCCATTGAGCCATTGTCATAGTATGAGGAATTTGCAGCATTGTTGTCCATGGAAACTTGGGAAAATGAGAGATCTAGAATGACACACACTCTAAACTGCTCTGATACCAGTTGTAGGTCCCGAGAGGTTCCCAAAGTATATAGCTTTAAGCTGTAGAGGGGGGGTGAATACAGCTATTTAAAAACTACACACTGTTTTCTCAATGTTTGTATGTATTATCAACAAATTGTTAATTACAAACAAGCTTGAATGCGGAAAGGTTCAAGCTGAGATGACAGATACAACAGTATGTTCACTAGTCTAAGACAGACTCAAACTAGATTACAATGAATACACTCACTAAGAAGCACTCACTGTGTTTACAAGACTTAGAGGGACAACTTATGTAGAACAGCTTAGACACATAGAAACTGTATTACACAGGCAGGCTTGCATGCATGAAAAACACACTTGCACGTTCACTCTTGGGTTCAGCACTTAGCTTTTTGGCTTGATATTTCTGTCCTTAGAAGCTTCCTTTTATACTCACTCAGAGGATCTAAGAGAAGTTTCTTCATTAGACGAAATGAAAAAGGAAAAGTCTTGTTTGAAAAGACAACATAACTTTTCTGCACTTTTCTGAAAAGCAGACTTGTCTTCACATGTGCAGAACTTTTGTCTTTTCACTTTGTCTACTGTTGCATTGCCTTTAACCAAATAAGGATTGTCAACTTTGTGTCTTTCTTCCTTGTAAAGGCCTATTTTGATATAAGAAAAAGGTCTGTCACCCTTTTTCAAATAACCTTTTGTCTTCATGTAACAGAACAGCTTGGGTAGGCTGAGCAGTTCTGATTTCCACTTTGTCTTCGACTTTGTAAACTGATCTTGTAGTCAAAAACAATACATGAGGACTTGGAAACACATTCCATAAAGTGTTTAGCCTGTTCACAAAGAACAGGTTCTGTTCACAAAGAACAGAACACTTGTAAGATGCCCAAGCTGCTCACCAGTGTAGAGCAGCGTAGACAGTTTATGTCCAGCCTGTTCAGCAGACAGAGCAGCTTGGACAAACTGTCTTAGTTGCAACACATGCAACATATAGAACAGCTTTGGACTGATATTGCAAATCACTTTTTAGGAATTATTAAGGCATAAACAGGCCTTAACTTTTACCCATCAAGTGCATCAACAGGTTTGATTAATAATCTCCCCCTCAGATGCAGAACAGGTTTGACTGGGGCCTTTTTGTGCCTAACAACATCCCTCTCTGATCCCACAGAAAAGCTATTTTCCGACGGATTTTCGAGAGATTTGGTCTGTAGGAATAATCTGGTCGCTAATTATCTTTTCCGAGGGAATTACCAACGGAAGTAATTACCGAATATTATGGCTTTAACAATGTAAGGTCTTGACTCTACAGATCTATCTAGACGCGATAGCGTCAACGAGTGCGGAATCCTCGTTAACGGCTTGACGGAAACAACTCTCACACGGAACACGAAGACTATCAACACGCTGTACGGACGAACACGAACGCACCTACGAGATGATTCTCTCCGAAAGAACACTCACAATAGTGATAAACTCGAGATCACCCTTTTGCTTAATCTCACACGAATTCTGCAAAAGTCTCTTAATGATTCGAGTTAATCCCTAATTATAGAGGCTCATTCGAGTTTGTCATGGGCCAAACTCGAATCAGGCCCAAGGGCCATTCGAGTTTGTCCCCTTGACACTCTCGAATCTGCCCTATAGATCACATTCGAATCTGTCTCCATGTTAAATTCGAATTTGTCACTAAATTCGAATTTCTCATGTTCAACTTATATTTGATTATATGATTCAACTTATATTTGACTTAATCTTTGGATTTTATGTTTGAACTTCTTGTAATACATTTCATCAAGTTCAAACACACAATCAATAACCATCAAACATATATAAACACATACATCAAATATCCAATACTTTGTAATATTACTTGAACCAAAATGCTAGTACACTTAGACTGCTATCGTCACACAGGGTGTACTAACAGACTCCCCCTTGACTATAGCTTCTAACTAACTATTTACATTTTGATTAAGTACTAGAGCTATATATACTACTTCCTGCGTATATACCTGCATCTATACTTACTTTTACTACCTTCTGGTACTTCCTGGCATCAGACCTCCATCCTTCGTGAAAGAAGATATGTTGATCATTCAGCTTCTTCAGGTCGTCCTTCAATAGATTTATTAAGTGCAGTGGATCATACACTCTCAAAATCACTTTGTCCTGTGTATCTTCCATGACTGCTTCAGCTGTGTCATTATCGACGTACCACCATTTCATGTTGCCTAGAACATCTTGTGGCATCGATTTCATTGGTACTTTCTTCAGACATCTCACAGGTTGGTATACCATTCTGGCCCATGGCCTACCTGTATGAGGATCTATTCTCTACTCATCCTCGACCCTCTTTCCAGTCCTTGGCTTGTCGTTCAAATTTGCCTGACCGACCTTCTTTCCTTATAATTTTTGCAATCACTTTTCACTTCAATCTTGGGCAGTGTATTGAATACTTTCAGTGTTCGCCTCAAGTATTGAAGACCATCTCTCCTTTTCAAAATAAATAGCTGCAGTTCTCGGTCAAAGAACCAGCTTATAATTCCTCCTGAGAGATTTCCAGCACCCGAAATTCTCATTCTTTTCTTCATCTTTGGCTTTGTCTTCTTCTCTTCCTTACGGAACCAAAGCTTTATCAACTCAGCCCTAGATGGCTCCTTTTCTGCTTCTTCAAGTTCTGAGTCTTCGACTGAGGTTATCTTGATGTCATCTATGTCAATCACATTGTGATTATTGCGCACATACAATTCCGTGATAGGTTGTGAATTTATGATCACCTCGTTGACATTATCGTCCTCGTACTCTATCACTTCGTCATCGGATCTCCAATCAACAATCTCCTCAGGTACGAATTCCCCTTCCTCCAACTCCTTCATTTCATCTTCAAAATCAAATTCCATCAGTTCTTCCTCAATATCTTTTAGCGCATCTATCATATCGCTCTCCAAAGTCCTTGAGGAACCAGCCTCTCCTCCTTCAGCTCCCGACTGACTCGGCTCCCCCTGAATCTCAGCATGCTGAGCAGCAGAAAAATCTACTGGCTCATTATCTCTCTGCGCGCTGGGATCATTGCCGTCGTTATCTCCATCCCTGGGCAGCTCTTCCTGATCCCGACAGCTTGTCTCCCCCTGAGCCTTTAGGTTTTTCAATAATTTCTCAATAAGGGAGCACATTGATCGTATCTCGGCCGCCTGGTCAGCAACAAAGGTTTTGAGCTCTAAATTTTCTTCTTCGATCTTGCCCACAACTTTCTTTAACTCAGCATTCTCGATGTCGATTTGCGCATTATGCTTTTGTATTTCTCCGAGAGCCTTTGTTAAACCAAAGATTTGGACTTGTTGGAAGTCGACTTTGCTTTTCAACTCAGAAAACCGTTGATTCTCCATGAAAGTGGATGAAGTGGATGGTATGGATTGTATGGGGGTTGGAATGATTGGTGATGGAATGTATGGTTCAACAGGTGGTGGTGGTGGTGGAATGGTAGATTGAGCGGGTGGAGGTTGAGGTATTTCTGGCTGTGAAGCAGAGGCCGAGGAAGCTCCCTGCATGAATCTATGACGTTTTGCCCTTTGTCGATGGACCAGAGGTGCAACCTCCTCTTCTTCATAATCTGATTCGTCGGACTCTACTGAAGCTCTTTTCCTTCTATCTTCTTCTTCAGTCACCACTAAACGTGATCCATACGTCCCCATTTGGATGGATGGATCTTCTGTTTCTTTTTCAGCTTCTATTTCTTCCATTTCCTCGGATTCAGTATCTGAAGATGACTTGTCATTACCTGCTTGCTCAGGTTGATACTCATCAATTTGCCTAAACACGTCAACTTCTCCTTCCGGAGGCTCCAATAATACTCCAACTAACTCAGCCGTGATTTCCTCATTTGCATTCGGACCCGCTGCCCAAATCTCTTGCAATGTTTGAAATATCGGATTAGATTCGGTTGGTGCACTCGAAGGGTCAGCCTCTTGTGGCTCTTGAATTTGACTAGTAGAAGGCCTATCTGCCTGAATTTGACTCGCGGAAGGCCTTTGTCTTCTCCTCTGTTGTTGAGGGCGTGGTTGTTGCTATTTTTGTTGCTGTGGCTGTTGCTGTGGAACTTGCACCTCTCCTGCCCAGTTGGCATCTTCAGGGGCTACAAAGTTCGGGTCGATTACAGCACCAAACAAAGGTCCCTCTACTGGGATAGCTAACCTTCCTCGATGAGAGGAGCAATCGGCAAATATTCTCTTATCAATGACCGCAACGCTCTGAATATCGTTAAGCTGCGGCAAATTTGGCAAAAAGTGCCTGATTAGCATCATCACAAAGCGAGGGTAAAGCAGAAATCTTTCCCGCTCCGGAGCCGTTATCTGATGAACGAACTCTGAGAAGAACATCTCTGAAAAACTGAACTTTCGATTATAGACTAACGCGATCATCCCCGATTGGATCTTCGAAACTATATAGTCAAACCCAGCTTTCTTCGCAGCAAAACAAACCATGAACACATGTGCTAGATATCGCCATTGGCCAATTAGCCCACTTTTCATATATGATGACTTAGTAACATCTAAACTATAGCCCATTCGTACAAAGACAACCTGCCTGATCGATAGTTGGAAGTCAATAGGCCCATCCTCCTGCTCTTGAGTGCCTAATTGAAGCACTTGACGTAGAATGTCAGCAGAAAACACCAAAGGATGCCCGGCTATCCTTGTCCTCAAAACTGTCGGGGTGAATGTACAATCTACTTGCAGATGGTCATAGAACTGACGCACATATGGAACGACGATCTGTATATTATGAGATAGCGCATACGAGATAACGGACCCCACCAAGAAATCCACCATTTGGCGGAAGGCTTGCGCTTCAGGAATAACATGGTCAGGAGAAATGACCATGTTATGCTTTGGAATAAATATTCTATCCGCCATGTCTGCACAATATATCAAATAAAATATTATAATTATTAAAAATGAATAAACTTGTTTCAATTCAAATTTGTTTTATTTTGAACTTGTATAAGGACAAAATCCAACACTTATGAATTTCTACAAGTTTAATTAAAATTTTAATTAAATAATTCAAATATAATGACAAACTCGAAGAACAGATTCGAATGAACATATATTCGAGTTTAATGACCCATTCGAGTTTAATGACCTATTCGAGTTTACTGACAAACTCGAAATTGGCCAAGAACAGACTCGAAGGAGTCGGCCACCATCATCACAAAAATCCATGATTTTAACCATGTTAGACTCAGAAAATCACATCTATTAGTCCTACTAGGTTCTAATCAATGATATTTGTAGTTAATTTGACTTTTCACCGGTTCAAAGTTTGTAATTTTGAAAAACAAACTTTCTACCAATAAAACTTCAAAATCCAATGATTTTGGCCTAAATGGAGTTTAAACTACCTAAATCTTGTACAATACACTTGGTTATACCTAGATCTACTGGCAGTATCGAACCCAAACGAACAGAAACTCGACAAATAGTGGGTATATCGAAAACGGCAAACTCGAGAATAGATTCGAAATCGCCTAGACAAACTCGAAGGTATAGATTCGAAAACAGGTGAGTTATGACCATCACTGTTGACCTATTTATAGCACCAATCATTCGAGTTTAATGCCATTCTCGAATCTACTGATAGATTCGAGGCCCTGCCATATTCGAGTTTGGCTTAGACTCGAATTCACTCTGAAACTTTGAAAATTTCGAAAATTTTTGAAATAAATTCAAGCTTTTCAACCTTATCGTGTAACGGACTAAACTATGCCAAATCTTTTACCCTAAGCACAAGATTTTCACGCAATGTTTAGTTGATTCAACTATGAATGCACCCTCAGTAATTTTTGACCTTTTCCTAAGTAAAAATAAAATAAAATAAAATAAAATGAAAATAAAAATAAAAATAAGTAAAACTAAAATAAAATTTAAAATTTTGAACAAAAATTTAACTTAGACTTCAACTACATTTATTTAAAATTTACACCCTATGCTAAACACTTAACAAAATATTTTTGATGAGCATAGTCAAAGAAGAGTTCAATCAGTTAACGGTGTCAAATACGCACTTTCAGTAGTTAAGCTTTCACACTTAGGAATTTTTGATTCCTTTGATTGTTTGTCGTGACATACATTTCTAGCCGATTGTTGGTATTTACCCCTTTAAACATGCTACATTTCGGTATATCCCTTGGCATTTTTATTTATCATGAAATTATCTTACTTGTCTCAGACATAGACATACTTTTATGATCAAGGCATACAGACAATGATTCTAACTTTTTGGTATTTGCAAACTTTCTTTAAAAGACAAACATCGGACACAGGTCTGTATTTACATACAACAAAGTGTCTTAGTTTGACTTAAGGTTTATTTTTAAAGTTAGCAAGACAGCGGTGGCAGGTCTGTACCGACGTACAACAAAGCGACTTATCTTGCTAACCCGAATCAAAACAAAGGCAACAGGTCTGTACTTACGTACAACAGAGTTACGTGTTTTTGACTCTCAATCTTTTATGATTTTTCTATGCTTTCCATTTTAAGATGTATTTGATGTTGCTATACATCCCCAGAGAGTTTGCATACCTCATTTATAATCAAAGTTTGTATGTCTCGTACATAAAAATTAAGACCGATTGGTCATACATCTAAGTTAGTGAGACGTTTGACTTTTTCTTGAATATTTTATTAGCCTTGAGACTCCCTATATGTATTATGCCTACCAACACATCAAACTAAAATAAAGTATAACACTTAGAATTTTAGGTGCATTATGTGTGAAAGCCTAAACACTTAGAGTTTGTAACGACTGTGCTAATTTTCGTCACTTTGAACCTATGCTTCTAAGACTTAACTCTTTTTCTGATATTCTCTTTTTTTGAATTTTTTTTTATGGTTTTCTGTCTTTTTTCTTTTGTTTTTCATAAGAGATAGCAAGAAAATAATATAATCTACTAACTTACTAAAAATAGACACTATCCTAATTTAGCAAACTTACTATAAACAGAAAGAAAGACTACAGCTATATACAGAAATAAAACTTCTACTAAGGTCAATTTACTCTGGGTTGCGCATTCCATTTAGTTGAATTAAATATTCAAACCGTGACTTATCAAAGGATTTGGTAAATAAATCAACATTATTATCATCCGTTGCCACTTTTACCAACTTGATTAAGTTCTTTTCGGCACAATCACGTATAAAAAGATGTCTTATGTCTATGTGCTTTGTTTTACTGTGTTTAACTGGATTATTAGTTATTGCGATAGTAGATTAATTATCTATCCTAATAGGAGTCTGAGTGTAAGCCAAACCGTAACCCCACAATTGTTGTTGTATCCACAGAACCTGTGAGCAGCAACTACCAGCAGCAACATACTCGGCCTCGCACGTTGACACGGCTACAGACGTCTGTTTCTTGCATTGCCAGGAAACCAGTCTCCCTCCTAGGAATTGACAACCTCCAGTTGTTGACTTGCGCGTCAAGCTGCATCCTCCGTAGTCTGAATCCGTGAATGCCTCCAATTCCAGATCTCCCTCCGCGTGATACCAAAGCCCCAGCTTTGGTTTCGACTTGAGGTATCGTAGAATCCGCTTCATAGCTTTCATGTGCATCTCTTTCGGATTAGCTTGAAACCTAGCACAAATACACACATCAAACATAATGTCAGGTCTTGAAGCAGTTAAATACATAAGTGATCCAATCATGGCCCGATATAACGTCGGATCCACATCGGTATCACTTTCAGTACCCGGTCCGAGATTGTGATTCACTTGAATCGGCGTGCTGAAATGGGCTGTCAGTTTCGTCCCTTCCATCCCGAAGCGTTCTAATATGTCGTAGACATACTTCGTCTGATGGATAAAGATTCCTTCCTTTTTCTGGTCAACTTGCAACCCCAAAAAGAAATTCAACTCACCCATTGCACTCATCTCGAATTTTGACTTCATCACCTTTTCAAAATCCTTGCACATTTGTTCGTCTGATGATCCAAAGATGATATCATCGACGTACACTTGTACCTAGATGAAGTGTTCTCCCTTTCGCTTAACGAACAACGTACTATCTATCCTACCCCTTTCAAACCCGTTCTCTAACAGATGGTTGGATAAAGTCTCGTACCACGCCCTTGGTGCTTGATGCAATCCATACAGAGCCTTATCTAATCGATATACTCTGTCTGGATATTTTGGATCTGTAAATCCGGGCGGCTGTTCTACATATACCAGTTCCTTCACTTTCCCATAGAGGAAAGCACTCTTAACATCTAGTTGATATACCTTAAAGCCCTTGAAGGAAGCAAAAGCCAGAAACAAACGAATTGCTTCCAGCCTTGCTACTGGCGCAAACACCTCATTGTAATCGATTCCCTCCTCTTGGTTGAAACCCTTTACAACTAACCTAGCTTTGTTGCGAGTGACTATACCTCGATCGTATCTTTTGCACTTAAAAACCCATTTGGTTCCTATTGCAATTTCCCCTCGAGGTAATGGAACTAACTCCCACACTTCTAGTTTCCTAAACTAAGAGAGTTCTTCCTGCATCGCTTCAACCCAGGAGTTATCCTTTAGTGCCATTTGCACATTTTTCGGCTCTACTTGCGAGATAAAACAAGAATAGAGGCAGGTATGATAGGCCTCGGAGTCATTTATCATCGACAACAACAAAATGTTGTTATTTAAACTACTCCTAGTCCTCACACCCTCATTAGGATTTCCTATGATGTTTTCTATAGGATGGTTCTTGTTGATCCTAGATGTCTCTATCTCGTCAACTCTCAGATTATCTCCTAAGTTAGATCCTATTTCACCTAATGGGGGAACATCCTTAGATTCCACATTTTCCTCCTCGTGGATAGTTTCCTTAGAGTTGGAATTTGTTGTCTGAGTCTGATTCTCAGTTGAAGGTGCTTCTGGATCAGTGACTTCTGGAGATCCATCTTCAGTCAAATTAGGCTCGGATGTGGATTGAAATGTAGTCCTCGAAAAGGTATGACCTTCGTCATTCAGATTCAACGTCGCCATGTCCTTTTCGATCGTACCTGCATTTTCATCCAAAGGAATGTTAAATGACTCAAACAATTTATCATAGTCAAATATCCATTCCGGACCTGTTTGGGGTTCATGTGTATAACTTGTGACTTCAATGTTATACACAATCTCTACTGTACCATTTGTTTTGTTAAAAACCCGTTTGTTTGGTGAGTTCGGCACATAACCTAGGAAGTATCCTTCGTCAGCCTTTTCACCAAACTTAGGTTGATGTTTTGTTCGCAATAAAGTACATGGTACCCCAAACGGTTCGAAGCCAGTTAAATTAGGTGGCCGTTTATACAAAATTTCATAACAGGTTTTGTTCAAAGATTTGATAGTTAGGACCCGGTTTAAAATGTGACATGCGGTATTCACTGCCTCCCCCCAAAACATGGTAGGAAGCTTTGAATCTGAAAGCATAGTCCTAGCTGCCTCAATCAATGTCCTGTCCTTTCGTTCGGCCACCCCATTTTGTTGTGGCTCATACGGTGCACTAAATTGATGCACTATGCCCTTTGAGAGGCAATATACACCAATTACAGTGTTTTTAAATTCAGTTCCATTATCACTACGAAGCCTTTTAACCCGTGTTCCATAGGAATTCTCCACTTGGTCTAAGAACCCGATGAGCTTGGATGTCGTCTCGTCCTTTGTACCTAGAAAGAAAACCCAAGAAAATCGTGAGTAATCGTCAGTGATAACTAAACAATACCAACTACCACCTATACTCCTTTTGTTGATTGGTCCGAAGAGGTCCATATGCAGCAAAATCGAATGTGGTAGTGATGGAGTTCTGAGTCTTGGACTTGTGTGCCTTCTTATGTTGTTTGCCCTTCTTGCATGGTAGACACTTGTCCTCGAACTGAAAACTCTTCATAGGCACACCTTGCACCAACCCATTTTTCGTTATATAGTTCATTTTTCTAAGGTGCAAGTGTGCCATGCGCCTGTGCCACAAAACCGATTCAGTCTCTGAAGCTTTGGATACCAGACAGATTGGCCCCATCGAAGTTTCTGGCTTGTTCATATCGAGCATGTACAAGTCATTCTTCCTTGGTGCCCGCATCAATATCCACTCTTCAGGAATCTTGAACCCCAGTTTTAGCACCAACGCTTCAGTGTCAGTGAACAACACTGAATTCTTCTTGTCACAGATTTGAGATACACTAATGAGATTGTGAACCAGTTTATCAACGTGATAAACTTGATCCAACTTGATCGTCCCATAAGTGACCACTCTAGTACTCGTGATGTTTCCTCCCTTGTTTCCCGCGAATGATACAAATCCCCGATTCCCACCCTTGAAGTCTGTAAGGAGACTTCTTTCCCCTGTCATGTGCCTAGAGCATCCACTGTCGACGAACCATTTGTTGTTTGGACCTGTGGTTATCTCCTTCACATGAAAGAAAATAGGTTAGTTATCACGGGGAACCCAAGCCATAACTGACTTGGTTATACCATTCTCGTCCACATACCTAAACTCTTTCAAATACCCATCTCGCCTTTCAGGTGACTTGGGTCGTTGAACTGGAGTTTGTTGTGGTGCCGAGTGATGTAAATTCACTCTTTGCCTTTGAGTAGGCATTTGTTGTGGAGCTCTTGAATAATTACGATTATATTGCATTTCAGATTGAGATCCCTGAGCTCTAACTGGTGTGTGATGTCTAACAGGAGTGTGTGTCCTAACTGGAGTGTATGCTCTGCTAGGTGTTGTGCTCCTATATTGTTGTTGAGGTCCAGACCTAGATTGCTTAATGACTCGATTCAGTGAATTAGTCCTAACCACTTCTTTTGGTCCACCTTTTACCGGTAATTGTTTCACAACCTGTTTTGGTGCAGCCTGCACAGTTTTCTCGGTACTCTGAGAACTACTAGTGCTCGCCACACTTGTTGAAGGCTTAGTTTGTGTTGGCTTCCCTGTCTTAGGTGTAACGTCAATTTTCCTAAGCGGACAGTTAAAAGCAACATGCCCCTTTTCATGACATCTAAAGCAGGACATCTTGTCAATGGACTTCTTGTGTGTGCCCTTAGACTTAGGTGTCTCACTAGTGTCTGGTTCCTTTTGTGCATCTATAGTGACTGGTTCATCATCCTGATCATTAAAATCAATTTTATGTTTTCCTGCAGGTGTTTCACTAGAGGAAGACACAAATTTGACTTTCTTAATCTTGACGTTTGTATCAGTCACCTTAGGTGTATTTTCCTTTACAGGCTCAGACACTGGTTCAGGTATGTCCTCTAAGTCTACTGATTTCTCAGTTTTCTCCTGATGTTGAGGCACATAGTTGGCATTAAATGGTGGAGGAATCTCATGAAATCCTAGACCTACAGGCTTTTTAGATTGGCGTTGAGCATCTAAAACTTTCCCTTGGTTCAGACTTGAGTTCCTAAACTTTTCTAGCTTACTATTAGCCTCTGCTACCTTCACCTTAGATTCAGCTAGCTCTACTTCTTTGATCTTAATATCTTTGGTTAAAGCCTCTACATGCTCATACATCAGTTCTAATCTAACACACTGCTCACTCAGCTTGTCTTTTAGAACTATGACATCTTGTGCATCAGCCTTAAGCTTATCCCTAAGATCTTGCTTAATGTCAATCAGACTAGCATTATCTGATTTTAATGATTCATTTTGAGCAGATATATTTTTATGTGATTCCAGTACTAAGTTTAACCTATCGTTAGAAGTAGCACATAAAACACACAAATCATGGAAAAGAGAGAAATTCAGACTTACCTTTGTATGATCTGTTTCTACGTTGGCCATTTGCACGACAAACTCCAGAAGCGTCTGATCATCCGACTTCTCCACCCACATCGGACTGCTTTCTTGTTGACTGCTGTCCCTTGTGTTCTGCTCATCTCCTTCACATCCACTCTCAGTGACTTCAGCCATAAAGGCTCTAGCGTTAGATTCCGGATGTGAGCTCCAGTCGTAAGTACCGTCCAGCTGTCTGTCTGATGTGACGTTAGATAACAGACCAGCTATGTTTGCTTGACTGGATGATGAACTCGGAAGATATCTCTGTTGAGATTGGTTCTGATACTGTCCATGAGACTGATTCTGCCCTTGGTAATTTTCTACCTTCGGTCTCTAACACTCTCTTGCAAAGTGCCCTAAGCCTTGACAGTTGTAGCATTTGACCTTGGACTTATCAAAGCCAATCCCCTTATTATTCATATTCAGATTCCTCCCTGTCCGTTTGATGAATCGTTTAACCCGTTGGGTTACCATGGCCAGTTGCCATTTGAGATCCATCTCCTCAAGGTCGTCAGGGTCTACCTGATCGTAATCTTCATCCCAGAGAGCAGGATCGTTTATTTTACCCTGAACGCAGTTTCCATATGCGGCCACAAATGACGCCAATAAATTCAAA
>JAANYP010004015.1:0-42456 GCA_020465985.1 Centrapalus pauciflorus
CTGATCAGGCTGGACATAAACTGTCTACGCTGCTCTACACTGTTGAGCAGCTTGGGCATTTTTAAGGTGTTCTGTTCTTTGTGACCAGAACCTGTTCTTTGTGAACAGGCCTAAACACTTTTATGGAATTTGTTTCCAATCATTTCAGTATTGTTTTGACTACAAGATCAGTTTACAAAGTCGAAGACAAAGTTGAAAACAGAACTGCTCAGCCTGCCCACGCTGTTCTGTAACATGAAGACAAAAGGATATTTGAAAAAGGGTGACAGACCTTTTCTTATATCAAAATAGGCCTTTACAGGGAAGAAAGACGCAAAGTTGACATTCCTAAATTAGTTAAAGGCAATGCAACAGTAGACAAAGTAAAAAGACAAAAGTTCTGCACATGTGAAGACAAGTCTGCTTTTCAGAAAAGTGCAGAAAAGGTTATGTTGTCTTTTCAACAAGACTTTTCCTTTTCATTCTGTCCAATGAAGATGTTTCTCTGAGATCCTCTAAGTGAGTATAAAAGGAAGCTTCTAAGGTCAGAAAGACAGGTGAAGAAAGCTAAGTGCTTAAACCAAGAGTGAACGTGCAAGTGTAATCTTCATGCATGCAAGTCTTCTGTAAACCAGCATCTGTGTGTCTAAGCTGTTTTACCTAAGCTGTTCCTTAAGTCTTGTAAACACAGTGAGTGCTTCTTAGTGAGTGTATTCATTGTATACTAGTTCGAGTCTGTCTTAGACTAGTAAGCATACTGTTGTATCTGTCATCTCAGCTTGAACTATTCCGCATTCAAGCTTGTTTGTAATTAACAAATTGTTGATAATACATACAAACATTGAGAAAAGAGTGTGTAGTTTTTAAATTGCTGTATTCACCCCCCCCTCTACTGCTTATAACTATATACTTTGGGAACCTCTCGGGACCTACAAACTCCATGACTGATCTTTCATCCATAATCTCAGACTCTGTGTTTGCCCATCTTCAAGGGTTCTTTGATCTGTTCAAGAATTCTTTTCCATCCACTCCCCAAGCTGACCACTCCTCACAGCTGCTTGCACTTACTGCACAGCTGCAAAATATCTCCACTTCCCTCTCCTCAATTCTTTCACGCCAACAAGACTCTGTGTCCTCAATGACAGCCATATCACAACAGCTGTCCACTCTGCTCACTTCTTGCAATACCACCTTTCCAAATACACTGGCCAACTTAAACTCTTTAATTGTCTCTCTGTCAAATTCTGTGTCAGCAAATCTTGATGATGTGCAGGACTCTCTGGAGTTACAACTTGCACAACTTCAAAGTTTTCTATTCACAGCTTTTGACAAAGAACACCTTGTCAAGTTGTCCTCTATTACTGATTCCCAATCCTCCTCTCTCCAAACCTGTCTTTCCCAACTTGCAGAGGTAAAGGACAATCTGGCTTTCTTAGTGCATAGCCTGGTTGGCCCCAAACCTGCTGCCAAAACTGCTGTCAAGCCTGCTGTTCGTTTCTCCAGGCAGACAAGGTGTTGAAGGTGCTGGTACATCTCCTTCGAAGGGGGAGAAGTTGTCTGCCTCAAAGACTATGTCTAAGGGGGAGAAAACTTCTTCTCCATATAAGGAGAAATCAACATCTGTTGGTTATGCAGCAGGTGCATCAGGAACAGGTCCAGCAGCAGATGTCTCATATCACACTGAAGCTGCTCAGCCTACTCAGGCTGGATCTCCAAACCCTGCACAATCTAAGGGAGAGGAATCCATTCCTGAGGATAGACCAAACAGAATGAGGCATCTGATCTTGGAAGAAGAAGAAGAAGAAGAAGAAGAAGAAGAGGAACAGACTCCTGAGGCTGTTCATACATCAATAGCCAAAGGAAAGAAGAAAGCAGTTTTTGTCCCTGACCATCAAAAAGCAGCGCAGTTAAAGTTTGACAATGCAATGGCTAAAGAAATGAGTGTCTCTATGGAGAAATACTATGAGCTCAGAGATGAACAGCTCAATGCCCTGGAAACACTAAGAAAAGAAGAAGCCTCAGCCAAAGCTGTCATATCTCTTGCATTCAAAGAGGCAAGCAAAATCAAAATGCCTTCTTTGGATGTCCAAAGAAAACTGCTCGAAGCTGCTAGAGAGTCAGTGGGTGAAAAGGAAGGTGTAAGGAAAAGGATGCTCTGGTCTCTGTTATCAAGTCAAAACAAGCATCCTCTTCAAGAGCCCAGTTCCACTTTGACAACTTGGCAAGGAAGAAGTTCTTTGATGTTGCTGATAGAAGACTTGCCAAGGAATCTATTGTCAAAGCTGTTCCCATATCAAGAAAAGGCAAACAGTGGAAATTGCAAATAACCAGAATGGGTGCAACAGGCCCAGAACTGGAAACTTATGACTACACTGATGTTTATCAAATGGGGTACATGGAATGGGTTGAGTTGGCAGTTTCCTTGAGCCAGTCTAAGTCTGAAACGGCTAAGACTATCAGGGCATATGTCAAGAGGCTGATGGAGAGGGTGAAAGACCTTGGCCTGATCTTAGAAGAACAATCTCACGGTGTCTCTGTGACTTACCCCAAAATAATCGCCAAGAGAATAGAAAGGATTCAGAGCTGGAGGAACTCCTGATCTTAATTGAACAAGGTGACTATGCAGTAGAGATCAAAGGAGTTGACTACAACCTGCCAAAAGGAGTAGAATTTAAAGTAGGCAAGTTGATTGAGGAACCTGAGTTGGTGGCATTTTTTGTAGATCCCCTGTCAAGGAAGAAGTGCTTTCAGAGAGCATCAGACCTACACAAAGTTGGTCTCAAGCAGCTTGTTGCATTCAGACTTGCAAACTCCTTCAGGCAATCCAGTAAGTGGAGAGCGGCCATCTGGAATCAGCTCAAAGGCTTTTAAGAAAGAAGGGAGCTTCAACATCCCAATTTTATGTTCCTCAGAGTTGAAATACAAGACTTGGAGGAAACCAGGGATGAGCTGGAAAGAATGTTTGAAGAAGGTTTGTCACCACCACTGTCATGAAGACCACCTACTGTCTGAGTAGGTAAAGAATGGAAGCTGTCCATCTGTTGGACTGGCTTGCCATTATCTGCTCCCATCAACAACAGTCCAAATTATTGAATTTTCTTGTACATAAGTTGTACCTAGTTGCATTAGTTGTAACTATTATTTTTACATCAGTTGTAATATACACTAGTACATCAGTTGTACTTTTGTAGAAACATATGTTGTTTATGTAATCAAAAATCAGTATATATAAACTAATATTTTACATCACTTTAATGTTGTAATTTTATTTCAGCAAGATGTATTGTAAAATGTATACTGATTATTGATTAAACCAGCTTAGACTGATTATTGCAAATAGGGGGAGATTGTTAGTCACAAGAAGGCCTCAGTCAAACCTGCTCTACATCTTAGGGGGAGATTTTTTAATCAGACCTGTTTGATGCACTTGAAGGTATAATTTTAGGCCTGTTTATGCCTTATTTAAACCTGAAAAGTGATTTGCAATATCAGCCAAAGCTGTTTACACTGTTGCATTCGTTGCAACAAAGGCAGATTGTCCAAGCTATTCTGTCTGCTGAACAGGCTGGACAAAAACTGTCTACGATGCTTAGTTCTGTTGAGAAGCTTGGACAGATTCTAAGTGTTCTGTTCTTTGTGAACAGAACCTGTTCTTTGTGAACAGTCTAAACACTTTATGGAATTTGTTTCCAAGTCCTCATGTATTGTTTTTTACTACAGATCAGTTTACAAGTCGAAGACAAAGTGGAAAACAGAAACTGCACTACCTGCCTACGCTGTTCTGTTAGATGAAGACAAACGGATATCTGAAAAGGGTGACAGACTTTTTCTTATATCAAAATGGCCTTAGCAAAAGAAGAAAGATGCAAAGTTGACATTCCTCTTTTGGTCAAAGCCTTATGCAACAGTGACAAAAAGAAAAAGACAAAGATTCTGCCATATGAAGACAACTCTGCTTTATCAGAATGTGCAGAAAAGGTGTCTTGTCTTTTTGGAAAGACATCCCACTATCTTATCTGTCCAATGAAGAAGCTTCACTGAGATTCTCAGTGAGAGTATAAAAGGAAGCTTCTAAGGATTATGAGACAATCAAGAGTGTGAAATCAGATCGTGCATTGAAGTGTGTATTTCCATGCATGCAAGTCTGCTTGAATATAACAGTACGTGTGTCTAAGCTGTTTATATTCAAGATGTCCATCTGTGTCTTGTAAAATCAGTGAGTGCATCTAAGTGAGTGTAGTAATAGTATCTAGACTGAGTGTGTCTTAGATTAGTTAAACAACTAATGTATCTTTCATCTCAGCTTGATCCTTTTTGCAGTTCAGGGTTGTTTGTAATTACTTGTTGATAATATACACAAACATTAAGAAAAGAGTGTTGAGTTTTAAATTACTATATTCACCCCCCCTCTACAGCTTAGAACAATACAATAGGGAAACCTTTTGTGACCTACAACTGGTATCAGAGCCGATAGAGTGTGTGTCAACACTAGATCTCTCATTCTCCCTACTTTCCCATGGACAACAGTGCTGCAAGTTCCTCCTCTTATAATGACAATGAATCAATGGCTAAACACCCCATGTTTAATCAGCAAAACTTCTCTGGTTGTAAGTGCAAAATGATGCTCTATTAGAGAATCTGGATGTACAACTACCAGAGATAGTAATGGAAGGTCCCTTTGTGCCAACTTCTGTTACTACTATCAATCCTGCTCTTGAAGGAGCTTCCCATGAAATCAGAACCTTTGAGAAGGCCAAAGCTCAATGGTCTGATGAGGACAAAAGACTGGTTGCTCTGGATGCAAAAGCCAGGAATAACCTGGTCATCTCTCTTCCTGATGATGTGTTCAAACAGGTTGAGAAGATGAAGACTGCAAAGGAGATGTGGGATACTTTGTGTACCTTTATGATGGTCCCACAATCACACTGGATAACAGGATTAACAATCTTGTTAGACAGTATGAACTCTTCTTTGCAAAACCAAAGGAGTCACTCAAAGAAACCTACACCAGGTTTACTGCTCTTATTAATGATCTCAAAGCTGTTGGGATCACAAAGGACAGCCTGACTCTGGTGAACAAGTTCTTGGACATCCTGCCTGAAGAGTGGAACTACTTTTCTACAATCTTGAGAAATTCAGGTACCATCAAAGGTATGGATCTTGTAAACTTATATGGATCTTTACCATCTTGAGGTGCTGCCTTAGTGGCCAGCGTGAGACAACCTGTTGGGCAGGTATGTGATGTGTTCACGCAACCTGATCAACACGCTAATGATGAAAGGGAAGAAATGTCTGATGAGGAAGACAGGGCAGATCTTGCTGAACTTGATGATGAGCAAATGATTGCAATACTTGTCAAAAGGTTCAACAATAAAAGGTTTGGAAGAAAAATGCTGCAGGGAAACTCAAATGCTGTAAAAAAGAAGGCATTTGATAAATCTAAGGTCGAGTGCTTCAAATGTGGCAAGACTGGCCATATAGCTGCTGACTGTGTGTCAAAAGCTGTTGGTCAGTCATCCAAACCATTCAAGACTAACAGGGACTATGGCTACAGGGTTAAGTACCTTATGGCCATGGCTATGCTGAAAAAGTTGGAAAACTCAGTGGCTTCCAACAAACAAAAGGGACTCATGGCTGAGACATGTGATTCGGAGGAGTCTGATTCATCCTCAGATGAAGAAGACAACAACTGTCTAATGCCCAACACTGATGTCCCATCAACCAGCAACTTCAAACAGGACCTGGCTGAAGCTGAAGCCTTCAGCAGGTTAGAGAACTAGAATCCTACAATGATGTAGAAGGTTCAAAACTTTATGGCTTACAGTTCTGATGAAAAAGTAAAAATTTTTTAATACATGCTTGTTGATTTAAAAGCTGCTGTTGAGAAGCACAATGTTTTACTGTCTGAAATCTCTAAGCTTAAAAATGATCTTGACATAAAATCCAGTACACTGAACAGTTTCCATAAGTTGGAAACTGAGCTTGATGAATTAAAACACATCAACTCCATTTTACTGGAAGAAAAGAGAGAGACAGATGTAAAACATGCAAAGCTTCAAAAGATAGTTGACTCTTGGTGCCAATTTGCACAAAAAGTCAGTCATTGCATTAGTCAACAGATCCCTGCACAAATCCAAGCCTATCTAGGAGGGGATCTTGACAAAGCAGCTTCTATTGTTGAGATAAGTAATCTGAAAGATGACTTATCCACTATTGATGAGCTTCATAGCACTTTCATCCAGAAAGTAAATGGTAAGCAATTCTCAACAAACAGGTTTTTCAGGCCTCAAAATACTGACACCTTGAGTGAAAAAACTCCAAAAGTTGATGATGGAATATGTTCTCCATCTAATCAGCCTGCTAAGTGCTCTGCTGATTCACACAAGCAGAAGAAAGGAAAACATGATCAAACTGCAGCTGTGGACACTAAACTTGTTGACAAAACAGGCTCTGGGTCCAAAGCTGATGGTAAGAGACCTGTTAATCCTTTTGATGCTAATCATCTTGAGAAAAAGTTTTCAAAAGGTAAGCAGCCTGCTTTCAACAAGGGTAAGTCCCATGGTGGAAGCAAATCTGCTGTGGTTTCAAATAAGTTTTTAAATCATAGTGGAAAATTTGTAATAAATGAAGTTAAGTCTTTCAGAACCAAAAGCAATGATCATGTTGATAGGCAACATCTATCACATCTCAATAAGGGCAAAGGCAAAGCCATTGCTCAACCTGAAAAATTTGGGAATAAGTTTCCCAAACCTGTGGAAGGTGAAAAACCAATCAAGCTTCCTGTATTTGACATCTGTCCTCCCAAAAAGAGGAAAGAAGAAACAGGCAAAGTTGTTGCTATTGTGCCTTCCACCCAAACTGTTGATTCATCTAAAAATAGTAATAAGTTTGCTAAACCTGCTGACAGAATCAACAAAATTGAAGCTGCTAGAACCATGCTGTGTGCATCTAGTTTACCTTCATCATTCTGGGCTGAAGCTGTCAACACTGCCTGCTTCACCCAAAATAGATCATTGGTGGTGAAAAGTTTCAATAAGACTCCCTATGAGCTGCTCAAAAGGAGAAGGCCAAACATTAGCTATTTACATGTGTTTGGATGTCCCTGCTTCATTCTGAATCAAAGGGACCAACTGGCAAAGTTTGAACCTAAAGCTGATGAAGGTGTGTTTGTTGGATATTCTGCTATCTCCAAAGCCTACAAAGTATACAACAACAAGAGAAAGGTGATAGATGAATCTATCAATGTCACCTTTGAAGAGTCCAGGAGTGCCTCCACCAAAGCTGTTCCTGAATTAGTTTCAGGAGAATTCAGCTTTGACGATCTTATGCATTCCATCAGTGAAGAGGACTCAAAAGCTTCCACTACATCGAGAGTGGAACCTGCTAATCATGATGGGCATGATGATGATTATGTTGATACACCCTGTGTAAATAAGTGTACTGATTTAATTACAACTTCATGTCCTGAACCAAACAATGCTGATTTTCCTGGATCCCCTGCTGATATGTTTAACAATGGAGAGTCATGCTCAACAAGTGAACAGGCTCAAGATATCAGTGTGTCTGAAAATCTTGAGAGCTGCTCAACATGACCTGTTGAAGATGAAAACAACTCAGGAGAACCCTCATTGAAGGAAGATCCTAAGTGGATCAGGTGTCACCCAAATGATCAAATAATTGGTGACATCAACAAAGGGGTGCAAACACGATGGGACATCTTAGGAAATTTTTGTATGTTTTCTAGCTTTGTGTCCCTGATGGAGCCTAAGAAAGTGGATGAAGCACTTAAAAATGCCAATTGGATCACTGCCTTGCAAGAAGAACTCAATCAGTTTGAGAGAAACAAAGTATGGAAGCTGGTCCCTGCTCCTAAAGGAAAAACAATAAGTGGCACCAAATGGGTTTTCAGGATCAAGATGGATGAGCAGGGCATGTCATTAGAAATAAGGCAAGAGTAGTTGCTCAAGGGTACAGACAGGAGGAAGGCATCGACTATGATGAAACATTTACTCCTGTGGCCAGGCAAGAGGCAATTCGTTTGTTTCTAGCCTACGCTGGTCATAAGAGCATGAAGGTATTTCAAATGGATGTGAAGAGTGCATTTTTGAATGGCAAGCTGCAAGAAGAAATCTATGTCAAGCAGCCTCCAGGGTTTGAAAATGAACATCATCCAGGTTTTTTCTATTAGTTGGACAAAGCTCTCTATGGTCTAAAACAAGCCCCTAGAGCCTGGTATGACACTTTTACTGATTTCCTTATGAGCAATGGTTATTCCAGAGGTAAAGTGGATACCACACTGTTCATAAAGAAGGTGAAGTATGATATTATGCTTGTTCAAATATATGTGGATGACATAATATTTGGTTCTACTAATGAGCAATTATGCAAGAATTTTTCATTACTCATGAAATCAAAATATGAAATGAGTATGATGGGAGAACTTACTTTCTTTTTAGGATTACAGGTTAAACAAACCTCAAATGGAATTTTCATAAATCAAAGAAAGTATACTTTTGATCTCTTGAAAAAGTTTAAATTTGATCAAAGTTCTCCTATCAAAACCCTAATGGCAACCTTATGTAAAGTAGGATGCAAATGCCAGTGGCAAAGCTATTTCAGTAACAGCTTACAGAGGCATGATTGGGAGCTTGCTATATTTAACTGCTAGTAGACCTGATATTATGTTTGTTACCTATTTATGTGCTAGGTTTCAGGCTGATCCTAAAGAATCACATCTAGCTGCTATAAAAAGAATCTTCAAATACCTTAAGGGTACACGACGTTTGGGTCTTTGGTATCCTAAAGACTCTAGCGTTGAACTAACAGGATATTCAGATTCTGATTTTGCAGGCTATAGGCTAGACAGAAAAAGCACAACAGGTGGATGACAACTCCTTGGTGGTAAGTTGATAAGTTGGTGTAGCAAAAAGCAGAACTTAGTCTCTACTTCTACGGCTGAAGCTGAGTACGTTGCTGCTGGAAGCTGCTGTGGGCAGATTCTGTGGATGTAGCATCAGCTTGAAGACTATGGGCTATAGGAAGACTCCTATTCTGTGTGATAATACAAGTGCCATAGCTAACTCCAACAATCCAGTATTTCATTCCAGAACAAAGCATATAGACGTCAGACGTCACTTCATAAGGGATCTCATCCAGAAAGGTAATGTGGAGGTAAATTTCATTTCCACTGATGAATAGCTTGCAGACATTTTCACCAAGCCTCTTGATGAAAACAGGTTTAATTATCTTGTCAGCAAGTTGGGCATGTTAAATAAAAGTGATTAAGTGTCCTAAATGTTCTAAGATTGTATATGTCTCACACTGCTCAAGTTTCTCAGAACAGCTTAGGCAGAACAAGCTATGCATGTTCTACACTTAGCCAAATTCTGAATACCTGAACAGCTTGAGCGTATAACAAGGGGGAGAAGTTGTCTGCCTCAAAGACTATGTCTAAAGGGGAGAAAACTTCTTCTCCTTCTAAGGAGAAATCAGCATCTGTTGGTCAAGCAGCAGGTGCATCAGGAACAGATCCAGCAGCAGATTTCTCAGATCACACTGAAGCTGCTGAGCCTACTCAGGCTAGATCTCCAAACCCTGCACAATCTAAGGGGGAGGAATCCATTCCTAAGGACAGGCCAAGCAGAAGGAGGCATCTGATCTTGGAAGAAGAAGAAGAAGAAGAGGAAGAGAATCCTGAGGCTGTTCAAACTTCAATTGCCAAAGAAAGCCGTTTTTGTCCCTGACCATCAAAAAGCAGCGCAGCTAAAGTTTGACAAGGCAAGGGCTAAAGAAATGGGTGTCTCTATGGAGAAATACTATGAGCTTAGAGATGAACAGCTCAAAGCCCTGGAAACACTAAGAAAAGACGAAGCCTCAGCCAAAGCTACCATATCTCTTGCATTCAAAGAGGCAAGAAAAATCAAAATGCCTTCTTAGGATGTCAAAAGAAAACTTCCCAAAGCTGCTAGAGAGTCAGCGGGTGAAAAGGAAGGTGGTAAGGAAAAGGATGCTCCGGTCTCTGTGATCAAGTCAAAACAAGCATCCTCTAAAAGAGCCCAGTTCCACTTTGACAACTTGGCAAGGAAGAAATTTTTTAATGTTGTTGATAGAAGACTTGCCAAGGAATCTATTTTCAAAGCTGTTCTCAAATCAAGAAAAGGCAAACAATGGAAATTGCAAATAACCAGAATAGGTGCAACAGGCCCAGAACTGGAAACTTATGACTACACTGATGTTTAACAAATGGGGTACAGGGAATGGGTTGAGTTGGCAGTTGCCCTGAGCCAGTCTAAGTCTGAAACGGTTAAGACTGTCAGGGTATATGTCAAGAAGCTGATGGAGAGAGTGAAAGACCTTGGCCTGATCTCAGAAAAACAATCTCAGGGTGTCTCTCTGACTTACCCCAAAATAAAGGCCAAGAGGAATAGAAAGGATTCAGAGCTGGAGGAACTCCTGATCTTAATGGAACAAGGAGACTATGCAGTAGAGATCAAAGGAGTTGACTATAGCCTGCCCAAAGGAGTAGAATTTGAAGAAGGCAAGCTGATTGAGGAAACTGAGTTGGGGGCATTTTTTATGGATCCCTTGACAAAGAAGAATTGCTTTCAGAGATCATCAAATCTACACAAAGTATGGTCTCAAGTAGCTTGTAGCATTCAGACTTGCAAACTCCTTCAGGCAATCCAGTAAGTGGAGAGCAACCATCTGGGATCAGCTCAGAGGCTTTTACAAAAGAGGGGAGCTTCAACATCCCAATTTTATGTTCCTCAGAGTTGAAATACAAGACTTGGAGGAAACCAGGGATGAGCTGGAAAGAATGTTTAAAGAAGGTTTGCCACCACCACTTTCATGAAGACCACCTACTGTCTGAGTAGGTGAAGAATGGAAGCTGTCCATCTGTTGGACAGGCTTGCCATTATCTGCACCCATCATCAACAGTCCAAATTGTTGAATTTTCTTGTACATAAGTTGTACCTAGTTGCATTAGTTGTAACTCTTATTTTTACATCAGTTGTAATATACACTAGTACATCAGTTGTACTTTTGTAGAAACATATGTTGTTTATGTAATAAAAAATCAGTATATATAAACTGATCTTTTACTTTTCTTTAATTTTGTCATTTTATTTCAGCAAGATGTATTGTAAAATGTATAGTGATTATTTATTAAATCAGCTTAGACTGATTATTGCAAATAGGGGGAGATTGTTAGGCACAAAAAGGCCTCAGTCAAACCTTCTCTACATCTTAAGGGGAGATTTTTTAATCAAACCTGTTTGATGCAGTTGAAGGTATAACTTAATGCCTGTTGATGCCTTATTGAAACCTGAAAAGTGATTTGCAATATCAGCCAAAGCTATTTACCCTATTGCATTCGTTGCAACAAAGGCAGATTGTCCAAGTTGTTCTGTCTGCTAAACAGGCTGGACAAAAACTGTCTACGCTGCTCTATTCTGTTGAGCAGCTTGGACAGATTCTAAGTGTTCTGTTCTTTGTGAACAGAACCTGTTCTTTGTGAATAGGCTAAACACTTTATGGAATATGTTTGCAAGTCCTCATGTATTGTTTTTGACAACAAGATCAGTTTACAAGTCGAAGACAAAGTGGAAAACAGAAACTGCACTGCCTGCCTACGCTGTTCTGTTTTATGAAGACATACGGATATCTGAAAAGGGTGCCAGACCTTTTCTTATATCAAAATGGCCTAAGCAAAAGAAGAAAGATGCAAAGTTGACATTCTTCTTTTGGTTAAAGCCTTATGCAACAGTGACAAAAAGAAAAAGACAAAGATTCTGCCATATGAAGACAAATCTGCTTTATCATAATGTGCAGAAAAGGTGTCTTGTCTTTTTGGAAAGATATCCCACTATCTTATCTGTCCAATGAAGAAGCTTCACTGAGATTCTCTGTGAGAGTATAAAAGGAAGCTTCTAAGGATTATGAGACAATCAAGAGTGTGAAATCAGATCGTGCATTGAAGTGTGTTTTTCCATGCATGCAAGTCTACTTGAATATAACACTACGTGTGTCTAAGTTGTTTATATTCAAGCTGTCCATCTGTGTTTTGTAAAATCAGTGAGTGCATCTAAGTGAGGGTAGTCATTGTATCTAGTCTGAGTGTGTCTTAGATTAGTTGAACAACTGTTGTATCTGTCATCTCAGGTTGAACCTTTCCGCAGTTCAGGCTTGTTTGTAATTAACACTTGTTGATAATATACACAAACATTGAAAAAAGAGTTGTTGAGTTTTAAATTGCTATATTCACCCCCCCCCCCCCTCTACAGCCTAGAACAATACACTAGGGAAACCTTTTGGGACCTACAGATCTTCCTGATCTAAATAGTCCTTAAAATCAAATCCTATTTCTTCCTTTTCCAATCCGGTCAAGGATCCAATTATCTCTTCGTCTATAGCTTCTGTTGCTTCTGGAGCCTTGCCTTTATCAGTGCCTGATGGTCCAGGCTCTCACTGCGGATCAGCAAGCTGAGCAGTCTATTTTTTAGAAAGATCTGCCAGCTCACTGTCTTTATTTTCACTAGGGTCTTCTCCCTCATCATCTCTCTGACTTTTCCTCAACTCATCCTCTCTAAAACTCTCCCCCTGAGCTGCACGATCTTTCTGCAGTTTTTCCAAAATGGCTTTAAGGGTTGCAATTTTCTATTGTTGGTCAGCTACTATCTGATCCAAATTAGCATTATGTTGTTGTAGCTCGAGAACTGCCCTTGACAGTTGTAGTATTTGGATTGTCTGATGATCAACTTGAGCTTTTAGATGAAGAAGAGTTTGGCTGTCGACGGATGTGGATGCGGATAGAGTTGCTTTGGTAGTTTCTGGTGGAATGACGGCTGAGGTGGAGGGCATTGATTGATCTAATCTCTGCCTCATTTCCCTTTGATGCCTGGAAACTAAAGCGTCTTCATCAGGCTCATAAGCTTCATCATCTTCTTCAACTTCATCAGACTGTTGTTGTTCAGTCTGTGGTGGCACTACGAGTGTAGAACGGTAACGACCCAGATTCATTGTAGGATTCGCTGCCTCCCTGACATCGCTTGCATTATCGGAATCTGTCTCCGAATCAGTCTTAACAGCCCTTCTCTGGCTGTGACTTTGACAGTCAGCAAAAATACTTTTGTCAATTCCTGCGAGAACAACCATTTAAGGTGACGGTGGCAAATCTAGCAAGCGATGTCGAATTATGATCATTACAAAACATGGATACAACAAAAATCGCTCGCGACTAGGAGCCATAATTTGATGCATAAACTCTGCAAAGAAGAATCTCGAGAAACTGTAAGGCTTATTATTCACCAGTGAGATCATCTCGGATTGCAACTTGGATGTCATCACATCAAAACCTGCCTTCTTGGAGGCTAGACACACTAGCAGCACATGCGTCAAATATCTCCATTGCCCTATCAACCCTATTTAACATAGGATGGCTTAGCCAAATCCTGTACATACCCCATACTTAGAAAAGCTCCTTGTCGTACAGGAGCTGGAAAGTCGATTGGTCCACTTTCTTGAGCCTCAGTACCCAAATGAAGAATTCTTCTTAGATCTTCAGCTGAAAACACAATCGGTTGTCCATTGACTGTCGCTCAAAGAACTTGGGGCGTCACTGAAGTATCCAAGTGAAGCGTATTCCAGAATTGACAAATATACTGAATCATCAATGTCGGGCTGTGAGTCAACGCGTACAAAACGCGAAATCGCGTCAAAAATTCCAGAATTTCCCGAAATTGGCCTGCCTCTGGGGCTTGCAGGTCAATACTGGCTACCATATTGTGCTAATTGACGAACGCACGGTCTACCATTCCTGCACATGGAATAGACAGTTAAAATTTGAAAATCTGAATTTTTAGAAAACAAATAAATTCCCACGAACTTACACACCTACGAACTTAGATTTAAGTTTGCACAAACTTAGTTTGAATAAGTTCGTACGAACATGAAGATATTTTGAATTACGTCGCACGAGCTTACAAACATTAAGTTCGTACGAACTTGTACTTGATGAACGAGTTCGTGGATGGTATGTTTCACATCAAAACTCCTGATTTAACACTTTTTAGACTTAATTGATCCATTAATCTAGTCCTAAAAGGTTCTAATCGATTTTATTCAGGTTCCATTTTAT
This sequence comes from Centrapalus pauciflorus, assembly GCA_020465985.1. Classification (NCBI taxonomy): domain Eukaryota; kingdom Viridiplantae; phylum Streptophyta; class Magnoliopsida; order Asterales; family Asteraceae; genus Centrapalus; species Centrapalus pauciflorus. The sequence goes on from JAANYP010004015.1 coordinate 14,117, forward strand.
GTTTTATAGCCTTAAACTTATAGTTTATAACCTTAAGTTTTTCGGATATCTAAACCTAAAATAATAAAAACCATTCAAACTCCCAAATATGACTTACTTTCTTGTTTAAAATTACACCTAAAGTGAATACTTGATAAGTTGGAGATGGAACAGTAAGATCTTCGTGTAACAGAAGCAAAATTGTAGAAGTACGACAAGTTGGTGATCTCCTTAATAAGTTCGTAATCGCCTAAAACAAGTTCGTGAGGAGAGAAGTTTGTGAGTAGGTGAATGAATTAAATGCCTTTGCACTATTTATAGCCCCACCTACTGTGCTACGAACTTAATTGACTTATGTTCGTAAGAACATAAGTTGAAATTTTGAAAAAATTTGAAAAATTTCCAACTTTTTCAACTTATTACGGAACATTTCACATTAAGCAAACAATTTTCACGCATTTTTTGTTTTTCCAACTAAAATGCATTTAGTATTTGACCTCGATCTTATTTTTTGAAAATTTACCTAGGTCTTGTTTGTTTTTAATTAAGACACTCTTAAAAGGCTCTTAAGTCTAAACTTCAGATCTTAAATGAATCAAGACTGTTTGTTTAGTCTCAGAGTTAAGAGGTTCAAACCTCCTCTTAATTTTAAGAGGAATGATTGCGTCTGAAAAAAAAAATTAAGAGGTTTCTTTTTTTATTTTTAGTTTACAAACCCTCAAACTATTTATTATATTAATTATTATCATTTCAATTATCTTTTTTTGAGGTGTTGATTAAAATATAAGTTCAGTTAATTCTAATTTAAAAATATTTTTCATATTAATTATTATAATTTTATTTTATATTCATAAATAAATCAATTATAATATATATTTAATTAGACATAATACTTTAAAGTAATATTTTTCATATGTTCGGTATTAGGAAACAAACAATCTTAAAACCACCTCTTAATTTCAGATTTCAGATCTTAAGACCACCTCTTAATTTCAGATGTGGTTTTCAGACTTCAGACATTTAATATTTTAAAAAAGAAATAGCACCCTAGTAAACTAATAATAAAGTAAAATAAAATAAAATAAAGTAAAATAAAAATGAAGTAAAAATAAAATATACAGAAATTGCAAGAATTTAAAAATATAATGAAACAAACTAACTATTTTTGCGAGAGAGTCATAGAAGGTTCAATCAGATAGTTTTGCCAACGCACTTTTAGATGTTGCACTTTCACACTTTGGAATTTTAACATCCCTTTATTGTTTGACGTAACATACACACCATGTCGATTGTCGGTATTCTTGTCCACTTAAACACCCAACACTTAGAATTTTCCTTTGGCCCTTTTATTTATCAAGAAATTACCTTACGTGTCCCACACTTAGACATACTTCTGTGATCAAGACAGACATACAACCAATATGACTTTTTGGTATTTGCAAATCATATTTGAAAGGCAAACGTCGGACACAGTTCTGTTTTTACATACAACAAAGTGTCTTATTTTGTATTAGGGTAGAGCATACTTCTTTTATTTAGCCAAGACAGCGGTGACAAGTCTGTACTTACGTACACCAAAGCAACATATCTTGCTATATTAAGTCAAAATAGCGGTGACAGGTCTGTACTTACATACAACAAAGCGATACGTCTTGACTTTCTTCACGTCTCATACTTGCTATTTATTTAAGATGTATATTGATGAAGCCATACATCCCCCAAACTGATTTACATACCTCATAAATAATTATTGTATGTGAGCCTCTAACACAGAAATTAAGACCTATTGGTCATATGTCTAAGTTAGTTACACATATGACAATTTCTTGATTGTTTTATTAGCTTTCAGGAAAACCTTTATCTTTTGTGCCTACCAACACATCAGAACATTAACATGTACATTACTAATACATACTAGTACATTATGTGTAAAAGTTTAACACTTAAAGTTTGTTAGACTTTGCTAAATCTCGTCATGTTGAACATGTAACCCTAAGACCTCTCTCTTTATTTTCATTTTTCTCTTTTTTTGAGTTTTAATGGTTTTCTCTCTCTTTTTTTAAAGTAAATTAATTAAAAAGACAAAGTAAAACTTAAAAAACATTAAAAGAAAGATTGTCTAATGAGGTCAGGTTACTATGGATTTCGCATCCAATTTAGTTAGACTAACAACTCAAAGCGTGAACTATCAAATGCTTTTGTGAACAGATCCGTATAGTTGTCTTCCGTTGGAACTTTTACCAATTTTATCAGGTTTTTCTCAACACAGTCACGAATAATATGATGACGAATGTGTATATGCTTAGTTTTACTGTGCTTTACCGGATTATTGATAATTGCGATCATGGATTGATTGTCTATCCTAATTGTGTATGAGTATAAGTCAAACCGTAATCCCGCAATTGTTTGAATCCACAGAATCTATGAACAGCAACTACCCGCAGCTACATATTCGGCCACGCATGTTGATACGGCTACCAAAGTCTGTTTCTTGCATTGCCAGGACACCAGTCTCCCTCCTAGGAACTGACAACCTCCCGTTGTTGACTTTCTATTCAAGCTGCACCATCCATAAACTGAGTCTGTGTAAGCTTCTAACTCCAGATTTCTATCAGCATGATACCAAAGTCCCAGCTTTGGTTTTTACTTCAGGTATCTCAAAATCGGCTTCACAGCCTTCTTGTGCATCTTCTTGAGGTTAGCTTGAAACCTGGCACAAATACAAACAGTAAACATAATGTCAGGTCTAGAAGCAGTTAAATACATAATTGACACGATCATGACCCGATATAATGTCGGATCCACATCAGCATCACTATTGGTACCCGGTCCGAGATTGTGATTGACTTGAATTGGAGTACTGAAATGTGCTGTGAGTTTTGTTCCTTCCATCCTGAAGCGCTCTAATATTTCATAGACATACTTCCTCTAATAAATGAACGTACCCTCCTTTCGTTGTTCAACTTGTAAACCCAGAAAGAAATTCAGTTCCCCCATCACACTCATCTCAATAACAAGCGTCGGACACGGTTCTGTATTTACATACAACAGAGTGTCTTAGTTTGTCTTAGGGTAGAGCATGTACTTACGGACAACAAAGCGACATATCTTGTTATATTAAGTCAAAACAGAGGTGACAGGTCTGTACTAACGTACAACAAAGCTACATGTCTTGACTTTGTTTACGTGTCACACTTGCTCTTTATTTAAGATGTTTATTGATGAAGCCATGCATCCCCTAGACTGATTTACATACCTCATGCATAATTATTGTATATGAGCCTCTAACACAGAAATTAAGACCTATTGGTCATATGTCTAAGTCAGTTACACATATGACAATTTCTTGATTGTTTTATTAGCTTTTAGGTAAACCTTTATCTTTTGAGCCTACCAACACATCAGACACATGAACATGTACATCACTAAGATTTTATAGTGCATTATGTGTGAAAGTTTAACACTTAAAGTTTGTTAGATTTTGCTAAATCTCGTCATGTTGAACCTGTAACTCTAAGACCTCTCTCTTTATTTTCATTTTTCTCTATTTTCTGAATTTTTATGGTTTTCTCTCTTTTTTTAAAAGTAAATTAATTAAAAAGACAAACTAAAACTTAAAAAACTTTAAAGGAAAGATTTTCTAATGATGTCAGGTTACTCTGGATTTTACATCCCATTTAGTTGGACTAACATCCCAAAGCGTGATCTATCAAATGCTTTTGTGAACAGATCCGCATAGTTGTCTTCCGTTAGAATTTCTTTACCAATTTTATCAGGTTTTTCTCAGCACAGTCACGAATAAAATGATGATGAATGTATATATGCTTAGTCTTACTGTGCTTTACCGGATTATTGGTTATGGCGATCGCAGATTGATTGTCTATCCTAATGGGAGTATGAGAACATGTCAAACCATAATCCCGCAATTGTTGAATTCACGGTTAGCTTGAAACCTGGCACAAATACCAACATCAATCATAATGTCAGGTCTAGAAGCAGTTAAATACATAAGTGACACAATCATGACCCGATATAATGTGGCATCCACATCAGCATCACTATCGGTACCTGGTCCGAGATTGTGATTGACTTGAATTGGAGTACTGAAATGTGCTTTGAGTTTTGTACCTTTGACCTGAAGCGCTCTAATATTTCATAGACATACTTTGACTGATGAATGAACGTACCCTTCTTTCGTTGTTCAACTTGTAAACCAAGAAAGAAATTCAGTTCCCCCATCGCACTCATCTGAAACTTAGATTTCATAACCTTCTCAAAATCCTTGCACAACTGTTCATTTGACGACCCAAAGATAATGTCGACCACATGTTATTAATCAAACCTGCTCTACATCTTACGGGGAGATTATTAATCAAAGCTGTTTGATGCACTAGAAGGTATAATTAAGGCATGATAATGCCTTATTGAAACCTGATAAGTGATTCGCAATATTAGTCAAAGATGTTTACACTGTTGCATTTGTTGCAACTAAGGTAGATTGTCCAAGCTGTTCTACTTTGTTGAACAGGCTGGACATAACTGTCTACGCTGCTCTAATCTGTTGAGCAGCTTGGACAAATTCTAAGTGTTTTGTTCTTTGTGAACAGGCTAAACACTTTATGGAATATGTTTCAATGTCCTCGTGTATTAGCTGGACATAACTGTCTACGCTGTTCTGCTACATGAAGACAAAGTGGATATTTGAAATGGGTGACAGACCATTTCTTATATCAAAATATCCATAACAGAAGATGAAAGTTTTAAAGTTGACATTCCTCTTTTGGTTAAAGCCTTCTGCAACAGAGATAAAAAGGAAAAGACAAAGATTTTGCAATGTAAAGACAATACTGCTTTGTCAGAGCATGCAGAAAAGTATTCTTGTCTTTTTGGAAAGACATTCCATTATCTCGACGTCCAAAGAGGAAGCCTCACTGGGATTCTCAGTGAGACTATAAAAGGAAGCTTCTAAGGGATGTGAGAACTAAGAGTGTTGATATTCAGAACGTGCAAAGAAGTGTGTTTTCATGCATACAAAGTCTGCTTGAATAAAATAGTAAAGTGTGTCCAAGCTGTTATTATTCAAGCTGTCCGTCTGTTTAGTAGAACAACTGTTGTATCTGTCATCTCGGCATGTAAACAGTGAGTTCATCTTAGTGAGTGTATTCATTGTAACTGGTCTGAGTGTGTCTTAGATTAGTAGAACAACTGTTGTATCTGTCATCTCAGCTTGAACCATTTAACGGCTTGTTTGTAATTAACACTTGTTGATGGTACATACAAACATTGAGAAAGTGTGTTGAATTTTTAAATAGTTGTATTCACCCCGCCTCTAAAGCTTAAAGCAACATACTAGGGAAACCTTTTGGAACCTACAACTGGTATCAAAGCAGATAGAGTGTGTGTTAACTCTAGATCTCTCATTCTCCCTATTTCTCACCATGGACAATAGTGCTGCAAGCTCTTCCTATTACTATGACAATGGCTCTATGGAAAAACCTCCCAAGTTCAATCATCAGAACTTCTATGGCTGGAATTGTAGAATGATACTCTATTTAGAGAATCTGGACGTACAACTACCAGAGATAGTAATACAAGGTCCCTATGTGCCGACCTTTGTTACTACTATCACTTCTGCTACTGAAGGAGCTGTTCTTGAAATTAGGACCTTTGGAAAGGCTAAAGCTCAATGGTCTGATGAAGACAAAAGGCTGGTTGCTCTTGATGCAAAGGCTAGGAACAACCTGGTTATTTCTTTTCATGCTGATGTGTTCAAACAGGTTAAGAAAATGAAGACTGCAAAGGAGATGTGGGATACTTTATGTACCGTCTATGATGGTCCCACTATCACACTAGATAACAGGATCAACAAGCTTGTTAGACAGTATGAACTATTCTTTGCAAAGCCAATGGAGTCTCTCACTGAAACCTACACCAGGTTCACTGCTCTAATCAATGATCTCAAAGTTATTGGGATCACAAAAGACAATTTAACTCTGGTAAACAAAGTTTTGGACATTCTGCCTGAGGAATGGAACTATTTCTCTATTATCCTCAAAACTCAGGCACCATCAAAAGTATGGATCTTGTAAATCTGTATGGATCTTTTATAAATGATGAACAATCAAGGTAACAGAAAAGAAATGCCTTAGAAATGTCCAAAAGAGGTGCTGCCTTAGTGGCCAGCGTGAGATAACCTGCTGGTCAGGTGTGTGATGTGTACACACATGCTGATCAACAGGCTGATGATGAAATGGAAGAATTTTCTAAGGAAGAAGACTGGGAAGATCTTACTGAATATGATGATGAGCAAATAATTGCTATGCTTGTCAGAAAATTCAATAAGAAGAGGTTTGGTGGAAAGATGCTGCAAAAGAAGTCAGGTACCATAAAAAAGAAAGCATTTGAAAAAACTAAGGTTGAGTGCTTTAAATGTGGCAAAACAGGCCATATAGCTGCTGAGTGTGTGTCTAAAGCTGTTGGCTCCTCATCTAAACCATACAAGACAAGACGATGGCTACAGTGTTAAGTACATAATGGCCATGGCTAAGCTGAGAAATTTAGAAGACTCATTAGCTTCCAACAAGCAGGAGGGACTCATGGCTGAGACTTGTGAATGGGAGGAGTCTGATGCTGTTGAAGAGGATCAATTGTCTGGTGGCCAACACTGATGTCCCATCAACAAGCAACTTCAAACAAGACTTGGCTGAAGCTGAAGCTTTCAGCAGCTTAGAGAACTGGAACCCAACTATGATGTATAAGGTATAAAATTTTATGGATTACAATTCTGATGAAAAAGTTGAAATGCTTGAATATTTGCTTGTTAGTTTAAAAGCTGCTATTGAGAAGCATGATGCTTTGTTGTCTGAGATCTCTAAGTTAACAACTGAGCTTGAAACAAAAATTAATAAACTGGATAGCGTCCATAAGTTGGAAACTGAACTTGATGAAGTAAAACACATCAACACCATTTTCTTAGAAGAAAATAGAGAGACAGACACAAAGCATGCCAAGCTTCAAAACATTGTTGAATCTTGGTTCCAATCAGCACAGAATGTCAATCATTGTATCAGTCAACAGATCCCTGCTCAAATCCAAGCCTATCACCGAGGGGATCTTGATACAGCAGCTTCAGCTGTTGAGATTACTAATCTGGAAAAAGACTTATCCACTCTTGGTGAGCTTCCAAGTGCTTTCATTTAAAGAGTAAATTGAAAGCTGGTGTCAACAAACATGTCTGTCAGGCCTAAAAACACTAACAGTTTTTGTGAAAAAGTTTTAAAGACTGATGATGGAATGTGTTCTCCATCAAATCAGCCTGCTAAGTGTATAGCTGTTTCACACAAACAAAAGAAGGGAAAACAAGTTCAAACTGCAGCTTTGGACACTAAACCTGTCAACAAGACAGGTTCTGGATCTAAAGCTGATGGGAAGAAACCTGTTAACCCTTTTGATGCTGAGCATTTTGAGAAAAACATTTCAAAAGGTAAGCAGCCTTCTTTCAACAGTGGTAAGTCTCTTGTTGAAAGTAAATATCTTGTGGCTTTAAATAAGTTTTTAAATAATAGTGAAAAATTGGTCATAAACGAACGTAAGTGTCACACCCCGTTACCCCGGCTGGCAACGAAACGTGACGTCGCGGAAGCGTAACCATAATCATAACGAACGACCACTATATGGACGTTTTCAAAAATACGTTGATTTAACTTCGAATATAAATATTGTTTTACATAACCAAAATACAACGTAAGTAGTTCTCAAAATACCAAGATTTAAATACACAATTTAGTTTATCCGGAAAGATGCAAGTAAATCTCTGAGTTTGAAAATGATGCGACTCCAAAATGAACGGAAGCCTTGGAATACTTCCGATAAATGTGCATGTCTCAGTCTCCTGAAAATACATGCTAAAATACGTCAACAAATTGTTGGTGAGCTCATAGGTTTACGCGAAAATACCAATTGTATGGACATTATCAGATGAGTTGAATTTATAAAGCATAAATTCCGTGTATGTATTACATAAACCATCATGCAACCGAAGCTTAATTAAATGAGTTTGCCCTGTGCAATATTCCCATACGTAATACCTGTGTGTTGAATATATATGCACCCGCTGTTAACCGAGCCGAACTAACCCGGATGGGGGACATGACTCCCGATAGATCTATCCACAATATATTCGCGCTTACAAATAAATGCAATTAACGGTTCATGATTTGAGGGCTGATGGATCCAAACATGTAATACATATAAGAAATAAATAGTTTTGATGTCCATATGAAAATAGTGCATGTATTTCCACCCCAATAGATAGTGAAAATAGGTGATATGAAGACTCACCGAGCTTGTGATGGCAAAAAAAGCGCAAAAATGCAAGTTTGCGTTGTTTGATGGGTGATGAAACCGGATGTGTTTAACCGAGTCCTAAATGATAATAAGGACTTAATATCTCTAATATCTGACAATATGTATATTTATAGATTTTTATGTCTTAAATCACCCAACATTACAAGTTTATAAATAAAACCCACTTAAAACGTTAAGTTTATATATATATATATATATATATATATATATATATATATATATATATATATATATATATATATATATATATATATATATATATATATATATAAATAATTTTCCAGCTTTTTGAAGGTTTTTGGGCCTACTTTGAGGCTGTTTTCGACCAAGATCCAAAACGTTTTAGGCTTTGCTTTTCTTGGATATTAAACTACTATATACAAAGAATTTTTTAAGTCAACAATGGCCATTTTTCAAGATGTTTAGGTTGCGGAAAAAGCTTGTTGAAAACCCTATGTTGGCCATTTTTGAGCTGTCAAACTTTCGGTTTCCCAAATAATTTCTGGAGGTCTTAAACTCCAAAATAAATTATGAAAACTTCCAGATTTATATTTAAGACATAGATCTAACTTTTGAGATAAGAATCAACTCATTTCGTTAAGTTATGAATTAGGTTATAAACTTGAAATAACTTATGATTCTTGTTGTTTATTCAAAGACTATTTGTATACAAGTTATAAAACACATATATATTACTTGTTTTCATACTATTAACATATATATGATGTGTTTATATATTTATAAACACATTTGAAGAAAACAACTTAAAAACAAAACTAGAAACTTATAAACTTGAGTTTTTATGAAACTTGTTGTTGTTGGTGATTATATATATTATGCAAGACTTATATAATCATAAATGTATGATGAAATAAGTTAGTATTTACTTACTGTGATGTATTTAGAGTATGAAATTTAGAAGAAGTTGAAACTCTTGCAGGATTTCGACCAAGAACACTTGAATGAAAATGTTTGTAGTGGGTGTGTGTGTGGGATCCAGTTATTAGAGAGAGAAAAAGGAAAAGTGTTGGTGTGAAAATATTGAAAGGGAAGCTCTCTATTTATAGGCAAAGTCTTGGTCTTTCAAATGGAGGTTGAGTGGAGTGTTGGATGAGATGAAAGAAGATGGTGAATAGGATTTGATTTTGATGGGTTATGGAAGTGTGTATTATAAAAATGAAGTCAAAACCTACTTGTACCTCCCTATGGGCAGATTTTTAGAAGATATTTTGATGTATTTTCATTTTTTTTTTGTATAAATGTATTTAGAATGTATTCTTGTATTTCCCTTTTTATGTAAATTCATAAATACTTTTGAATGCATTTGTTTAATGATTTGTTTTTGTCTTGCATCATTAATGTTAAGTAAGTGTATTAATGCATGATTAGTGTTACTAATCTTAATTTAATTATGTACTTAGTTGAATTAATCCTTCATATCGTAAATCGATCGGATTAATTGAATTCCCGATTCATCGCACCGATGAATTTGATTCTAATTGAGTTGAATTTCTTCATGAACCTTGTTAATCACATTCATTAATTTCTAATGACCACTGATTAGGTTATAATTGGCTATTAAATACTGATTAGCTCGTAGTTGCTAACCTGGTTTAATGCCGGATGTTACAGTCTCCCACTGTTAAGGGAATTTCGTCCCGATATTAGCTCGTGTTCTCCACTGCTTGAGTATTTGAGAACAGATGAGGGTATTTTTCCCGAAAATGATCTTTGCGTTCCCATGTAAACTCAGGACCTCGCTTAGAGTTCCATTTGACTTTTATTGTCGGGATCCGGCTGTGTTTAAGTTTCTTGACTTCTCGGTCCATTATTTCTATAGGTTGCTCAATGAACTTCAACTTATCATCTAATTCTAGCCATGGGTATAACGAGTGTTTCATCAGCCAGACACTTCTTAAGGTTGGATACATGGAAGGTATTGTGCACGCTGCTAAGCTCTGGTGGCAGCTCTAAACGATAAGCTATTAGACTAATTATTTTTAAGACCTTGAGTTGTCCAATGTAACGAGGATTCAGTTATCCTTGTTTCCCAAATCGTATCACGCCCTTTCATGGCGAGACTTTCATCGGTACCCTTTCTCCTAATTGGAACTCAAAGGATTTTCTCCTTACGTCTGGATAACTTTTCTGACAATCGCGGGCAACTTTTAGGCGGTTCCGTATCTGTACTATCTTTTCGGTGGCCTCAAATATGATTTCTAGGCCAATGACTTGACGATCCCTGACTTTGACCCGTCAAAGGGGTGATCCACACTTTTGTCTGTACAGTGCCTCAAACGGAGCAACCTTAAAACGTGTGTGATTGTTGTTGTTCAATAATTCCACTGAAACAGGGTAACCAGACTCTATTCAAGAAATATTGATTTTTATTAGCCCTTATCCCAAACTATTTAATCATTCCGTGCAGGGCTTCATTTTTCATATTTTCCTCCTTAACAGCTTCTATTTGTGCTTCATGAGCTAAGGAAGGAAGGTTTGGTTGAATGGTTATAACTAGGGCTCGTACTCTTAACGACTTAGCTTGCTCCTTTCGGCTCTGAGTGTCTGCAACCACATTAGCTTTCCTCAGGTGATAACGAATTTCACAGTTGCAATCACTTATTAGCTCAATCCAATGGTATTACCTCATATCCGACTCTTTCTGGTTCAAGATGTGTTGGAGGTTCTTATAGTCTGTGAGTGTAGTACACTTCTTACGGTACAACTAATGTCTCCAAGTCTTAAGGATAAAGACTACTGCTCCAAGATATAGATCTTGCGTTTTGTAATTCACCTAGTGAACCTTGAGTTTTCATAAGGTATAAGCTATGACCCTATCTTTCAATATCAACCCATTGTGTGAAGCGTCACAGTAATCTACAAATTTCTTGCTTCTCTTGGATAAAATAAGCGCGCTGCACAGTTTATGCTCTAATAACTGATATGATGTCTCCTGATCCTCGCCCCATTCATACTTAATGTCTTTTCGGGTCAGTTTTTGTCAGGATCTAAAACTAAATAACCAAGACTAACTGATTTGAATTTATCAGAGTATAAATCAATAATCTTGCTTTGAATCAAAGTTTAATTAAGAAGTTTGCGGAATAACACTTAATTATTTTAACAAAAACTTTCAGAACCAATAATAAACAAACACAATAAATAATCAAAATTGATTGTATTGCTGAAGTCAATGATTACAATCACCTCTAATCTGTTTGATTAGACGAAGAACACAGACTGTTCTTAGGGTTTTACAACCTTAGAGGCTTATGAAAACTTAATCAACAAAAGCAATTACAGACTCGAATATGCAGAAACTCCTATACAATAGAAAGACCTATTCTATGTATTTATATTGCTTCTTGATATGTTTCCTTGAAGGACTATGACTTCTCTGATAGTAGATATGTTGGAATCTTCGTGTATATATCTTTTCCTGAAAATCAGCACTTTATGTTTATGAAACTGTTGAGCAGCTTGAATCTCTTGACAGCATGAACAGAGCAGCTCGAGATGATTTACTCTGGCAGCTTCAACTTTTACACTAGCAGCTCGAGTTTCTTCAACTAGCAGCATGAACTTTGGATTTACATATAAACTCTACTAACAGTTTGAGAAGTCTAACTAACAGCTTGAATCTACTTAAACTATTTCCCAACAATCTCCCCCTAACTTAAATTCTTTACACAAGACTTTAAGTTCTATACAAAAATGGAAATGAATAAGTAAACTGTTATGTACAAACCAAGGCTTTCAAAAACTTACAACTGTGCAAGTTTCTGAGCTACAGCCTTCAAAAATTCTTTCTTCATCTCATCTCTATCACAAGATACCCTAACAGATTTTATCTGAAGTAGCATATCTTTTGGTAAATCATAAAATTCGAAATTGAAGAATATACCAGATCCATCTGAGAATTTGATTATGTATGTCCTTGACTTGACAAACAGATCAACCTGCTTGACCTTCTTTCCCTGCTTCACAGCATCCTCTATTTCTTTCCTTGCAGATTCATGGTCAACAATTGATTTTAGATCTTTAATTACTTGCTTCACTTGTGGTAGAGCAGATCTAACTTGTGTCACCGACCCAATATTATGCATTCTGATAAGCTCATCTCTGGTCAACTTCTGAACCATCTGCCAAAATGTATCATATTCTTCTTCTGGTCCAGACTCTCTTCTTACCACAATGTTGGTACGTCCTGTGTGACGATAGCAGTCTAATTGATATTGCATTGTGTTTTTGACGAGTGTTTGCATATATATGTTTATATGTGTTTGTCTGTTATTGATTGTGTGTTTGAACTTGATGTAATATACTACAAGAAGTTCAAACATAAAGGTCAAAGATTAACTCAAACATAAGTAAAACATAAGTTTCATCACTTAAGTGTTTAAGTGATTTGGCTAGATTCGAATTACACAAAGGTAGACATTCGAATCTGTGATAGATTTGAATGTAGCCTTAGATTCGAATGAAGGCTAGATTCGAGAGTGTCTTTGTGGACAGACTCAAATGGGCCTTGGGCCAGATTCGAGTTTGGCCCACATCAGACTCGAATCAGGGTCTATAATTAGGGATAGACTTGAGTCATTAGTAGACTTTTAGCAGAATTCGTGAGGAATTAAGCTTAAGGCGATCTGGAGTTTATCAGCTAGGTGAGAGCCGTTTCGGAGAGAATTAGTTCGTAGGATCGTTCGTGTGTCGTTCGTTCAGCGTCTAATAGTCTCCGTGTTTCGTGGTTGAGAGTTGTCCGTCTAACCGTCAACGAGGATTCCGCACTCGTTCACGGATCCGCGTCTAGATAGATCTTGCAGTGGTAGACCTTACAAGTGGTATCAGAGCCTACGGAGTGTTCTTGGTGTTCTTCGTGTTCATCAGATACATTCTAGGTGTCTTGACGCTAGTTGGACGGTTTTGCTCTCAAAAACGTATTTTCAAGCTTAGAAAATTCATATTCGGGAAACACTTTGTGGTTTTTCACGTTTTTGATCGAAATCATTATTTTTCGTTAGAAAAATAGTGATTTAATCTGCAAAACGTCAAAAAATCAAAGTGTTAGCCGTTTTTCGAGTTTGCGGTGCTCGAATCTATAGGGGTAATTAGGGTTTCACTTTAGTCTCGAGTCTAACCTAAATACGCTCCTTTCGAGTCAATTTCAGAGTTTTTCGAATCTACCTGTTTCGAATCTGTTGCTTCATTTGAATAGGATCTCGAGTCTAGTTTAGTTTCGAGTTTGTTTCGAGTCTAGTATTGTTTCGAATCTGTTGTTTCGAATCTGCTGAATTTCGAGTTTGCTGACCTTCGAATCTAAGGACCATAGACTCTAAGGATATCTCGAATCTGACATAATTTCGATTCTAATTGAATTTTAAAACTTAATCGAATTTAATCCCAAAAGATTTACCCTTAATTAGTTTCGAATCTACCTAGACTCGAAAAAAAAAAGTTAATCTAAATCAGTTTCGAATTAAATTAATTTAGTTCAAATTCAATTTCGTTAGAAAAGATGTCAAATCTTCAGAAATTCTTAGAAATGGACCACGAGGTTGGGAAGGCAAACGCCCCGCCTAAGCTGATGAAGGTCGAGGATTATTACTGGTGGAAGGACCGATTTACCGATTTCGTACGGTTCAACGATATGCGCATGTGGGTGTGCATAGATGAAGGGTATATTCCACCGGTATCTGAAGTTGATGGCCGTCAAAAGGTCTTGTCATACCAGATGATGAAAGAGGATGACAAGAAATTATTTGAAGCCGAAAACAAAGCTTTTTCTTTAATCCGAATGGCGTTACCGCAAGATATTCTACACATTCCGGACTCAGAGGACATCAAAAGAACTTTGGGAGTCGCTTGAGAAGAGGTGTGAGGGAAATCCTCGGGTTAGGAGAAAGCGTACAGAGCTGTTAAAACAACAGCTCGCCATCTTCAAGGCGTTAAAGGATGAACAACTAGATGAAATCATCACCCGGTTCTATCATCTATTGACAGAACTTGAGAGCCACGGGATTGAGTTTACCGATACTGACAAGAACAACAAGCTTCTTGATGCCCTACCAGCCAAATGGGCTATGTACGTGGCAATGATAAAGCTGAATGAAGACAAGTACTACACTCAATCTCTGGACGATATAGTGGGAACGTTGAGGGCATATCACTTCGAGCTCCTGAAGACTGAGACTGATTATGAGCAAGTCCAGAATCCAGCAATGTATTTTGGAAAGACGTCAAAATCTTCAGCAGCAGCAGAACCGAAGTCTGCTACAGCGTTTTTCTCTGGAGAGACATCATCACCAGCAGAGTCTGAAGACTCTTTGAATTGCGCGTTCTTAGGATTCGGAAGATCGGAAGAACCGCAACCTCAAGTCCAACAGGCATCGACAAGTCAAAGCTATTTGAAGATGCCAATGAGCGCAAAGTCGGCGGAAGAACATCTGAATCTACTTGCTTCGTTTGTGGCCGCTTATGGAAATTGCATTCAGGGAAAGATAAACGATCCTGCTCTATGGGACGAAGATTACGATCAGGTCGACCCTGATGACTTAGAGGAAATGGATCTTAAGTGGCAACTGGCCATGGTGACCCAGAGGGTTAAAAGATTCATTAAGAGAACTGGAAGGAATTTGCAGATGAATAACAAGGGGATCGGGTTTGATAAGTCCAAGGTGAAATGCTACAACTTTCAGGGATTGGGACACTTCGCCAGGGAGTGTCAGAGACCGAAGGTAGAGACATACCAAAGACAGAGTCAGCATCAGGGACAGTACGAAAATCAGTCCCAACAAAGATACCTTCCGAGTTCCTCAACTGGACAAGCCAATCTAGCTGGTCTATTATCGAACGTCACTTCAGATCGACAGCTAGATGGTACGTATGATTGGAGTTCACATCCTGAGTCCAATGCTAGAGCCTTCATGGCTGAATTTACTGAAACTGGATGTGATGGGAACGAGCAGACCACACGAGACAGCAGTCCAATGTGGGTAGAGAAGGCGAATGATCAGACAGTGCTGGAGTTTGCTGCTCAGATGGCCAACGTGGAATCTGATAACTCTAAGGTTAGTCTATCTTACTCTCTATTTCAAGAATTATGTGCTTTGTGTGCTACTTCTAATGATAGGTTAAATCTAGTCTTAGAATCACATAAAACCATATCTGCTCAAAATGAAAACTTAAATATTGAAAATGCTAGTCTAAATGATATAAAGCAACATTTAAAAGAAAAGCTTAAGGCTGATGCTCAAGATGTAGTAGTTCTAAAAGACAAACTTAATGAGCAGTGTGTTAGGATAGAACTTATGTATGAGCACGTAGAGGCCTTGACAAAAAGTCTTAAAGACAAGGATATAGAGCTAGCAGAGACCAAGGTGAAGGTAGTAGAGGCAAATAGCAAGCTGGAAAAGTTTAGGAATTCGAGCCTAAATCTAGGGAAAGTCTTAGATGCCCAAAGACAGTCCAAGAAGCCAGTAGGTCTAGGTTTTCACGAAATTCCTCCACCGTTCAATGCGAACTATGTGCCTCAGCCTCAGGAGAAAACTGACAAGTCAGTAGACTTAGAGGACCTACCTGAACCGACACCTGAGCCTATAGTAGAAAATGCACCTAAGGTAGCTGACTCAACCGTCAAGGTCAAGAAAGTGAAATTTGTGTCTTCCTCCAGTGAAACACCTGCAGGAAAACAGAAAATTTCATGGGCTGACCAGGTCGACGAGTCAGACATCATAGTTGTACCAAAGGAAGTAGACACTAGTGAGACACCTAGATCTAAGGGAACAAACAAAAAGTCCATGGATAAGATGTCTTGCTTCAAATGTCACGAGAAAGGGCATGTTGCTTCTCACTGTCCACTTAGGAAAGCCGATGTTACCCCTAAGATAGTGAATCCAACATCTGTCAAGCCCTCACCCAGTGTGGCAAGCAGCAGTAGTTCTCAACCTACCGAGAAAACTGTGCAGGCCGCACCCAAACAAGTTGTGAAAAACACACCGATTAAGGTTGGACCAAAGGAAGTGATTAGGACAAATTCACCGAATCGTGTCACTAATCAATCTAGGTCAGCACCACAGCAAGCCTATAGGAGCACCACACCTAGCAGGTCACATACTCCAGTTAGGTCACATACTCCAGTTAGACAGTATGCACCGGTAAGAGCTCAAGGATCACAGTCAGAAATGGCATATAATAGGAATTATTCTAGAGCTCCACAACAAATGCCTACACCAAGGCAAAGAGTGAACTTAAATCACTCGGCACCACAACAGAATTCAGTTCAAAGGCCCAAGTCACCTGAAAGGCGAGATGGGTACTTGAAAGAGTTCACGTATGTGGACGAGAATGGTATTACCAAGTCAGTCATGGCTTGGGTTCCCCGTGATAACTAACCTATTTTCTTTCATGTGCAGGAGATAACTACCAGTCCAAACAACAAGTGGTTCGTCGACAGTGGTTGCTCCAGGCACATGACGGGGGAAAGAAGTCTTCTCACAGACTTCAAGGGGGGTAATAGGGGATTCGTATCATTCGCGGGTAACAAGGGTGGAAATATCACTGGAACTGGAGAAGTCACTAATGGGACGATTACTTTGGATCAAGTTTATCATGTTGATAAACTGGTTCATAATCTCATTAGTGTATCTCAAATCTGTGATAAGAAGAACTCGGTGTTATTTACTGACACTGAGGCGTTAGTGCTGAAGCCTGGATTCAAGATACCTGAAGATTGGATATTGATGCGGGCGCCAAGGAAGAATGACTTGTACATGCTCGATATGAACAAGCCAGATACTTCGAGGGGTCCGATCTGCTTACTATCAAAAGCTTTGGAGAGGGAATCCGTACTCTGGCACAGACGCATGGCTCACCTGCACCTAAGGAAGATGAATTACATAACGAAGAATGGATTGGTGCAGGGTGTGCCATTGAAGAGTTTTCAGTTCGAGGACAAGTGTCTACCGTGCATGAAGGGCAAACAGCATAAAAAGACACACAAGTCCAAGAAACAAAATTCCATCGCCTCAACATTCGATTTGTTGCATATGGACCTTTTCGGACCTATCAACAAAAGGAGTATAGGAGGTAGTTGGTTTTGCTTAGTTATCACCGACGATTACTCACGTTTTTCTTGGGTTTTCTTTTTAGGTACGAAGGACGAGACGGCTGCAAAGATCATCGGGTTCTTGGACCAAGTGGAGAACTCATACGGAACTAGGGTTAAACATATTCGTAGTGATAATGGGACTGAATTCAAAAACACTGTAATTGGTGTATATTGCCTATCAAAGGGCATAGTGCATCAATTCAGTGCACCATATGAACCTCAACAGAATGGGGTGGCCGAACGTAAAAATAGAACTTTGATTGAGGCTGCAAGGACTATGCTTTCGGATTCAAAGCTTCCTACCATGTTTTGGGGGGAGGCAGTGAATACCGCGTGCCACATTTTAAACCGAGTCCTTACAGTCAAATCATTGAACAAAACATGCTATGAAATTTTGAATAAACGGCCACCTAACTTAACTGGATTCGAACCGTTTGGAGTACCATGCACACTTTTAAGAACAAAACATCAACCGAAGTTTGGTGAAAAGGCTGACGAAGGATACTTCCTAGGTTATGTGCCAAACTCACCAAACAAACGGGTTTTTAACAAAACGAGTGGTACTGTGGAGATTGTGTATAATATTGAAGTCACAAGTTATACACATGAACCCCAAACTGGTCCGGAATGGTTATTTGACTATGATAAATTGTTTGAGTCATTTAACATTCCTTTGGATGATACTGCAGGTACAATCGAAAAAGACATGGCGACGTTACACCTAAATGACGAAGGTCAAATCTTTCCGAGGACCACGTTCGAATCTACATCAGAGCCTACTGCGACTGTAGATGGGTCTCCAGAAGTTGCTGATCAGGAGACACCTACCACTGAGAATCAGACTCAAGCATCGAGTTCCAACTCTGAGGAAAATGTCCGTGAGGAGGAAAATGTAGAAGCTGAGCCTATTCCCCCATTAGGTGAAATAGGATCCAACTTAGGAGATAATCTAAGAGTTGATGATATAGAGACCTCTAGGATTAACAAGAACCATCCAATAGAAAGCATCATAGGAAATCCTAACGAGGGTGTGAGGACTCGGAGTAGTGTAAATAACAACACTGTGTTGTTGTCGATGATAAACGACTCCGAGGCATATCACACATGTCTCTATTCTTGTTTCATATCACAAGTAGAGCCTAAGAATGTGCAAATGGCACTTAAGGACAACTCCTGGGTTGAAGCGATGTAGGAAGAACTTTCGCAATTTAGGAAACTAGAAGTGTGGGAGTTAGTTCCGTTACCTCGAGGGGAAATAGCAATAGGAACCAAATGGGTTTTTAAGTGCAAAAGAGACGATCGGGGTATAGTCACGCGCAACAAGGCGAGGTTAGTTGTAAAGGGTTTCAACCAAGAGGAGGGAATCGATTACAATGAGGTTTTTGCACCAGTAGCAAGGCTGGAAGCCATTAGGTTGTTTCTAGCGTTTGCCTCCTTCAAAGGCTTTAAGGTATATCAACTAGATGTTAAGAGTGCTTTCCTGTATGGGAAAGTGAAGGAGTTGGTGTATGTAGAACAACCGCCCGGATTTACAGATCCAAAATATCCTGATAGAGTATATCGCTTAGATAAGGCTCTATACGGATTACATCAGGCACCTAGGGCATGGTATGAGACTCTATCCAACCATCTGTTAGAGAACGGTTTTGAAAGGGGTAGGATAGATAGTACCTTGTTTGTTAAGAGGAAGGGCGATCACTTTATCTTGGTACAAGTGTACGTTGATGATATCATTTTTTGGATCATCAGACGAACAGATGTGCAAAGATTTCGAGAAGGTGATGAAGTCTAAATTCGAGATGAGTGCCATGGGAGAGTTAAATTTCTTTTTAGGGTTACAAGTTGACCAAAAGAAGGAAGGGATGTTTATCCATCAAACTAAGTATGTCTATGACATATTAGAACGGTTTGGGATGGAGGGAACTAAGTTGACTGCCCATTTCAGCACGCCGATTCAAGTGAATCACAATCTCGGGCCGGGTACTGAAAGTGATACCGATGTGGATCCGACTTTATATCGGGCCATGATTGGGTCACTTATGTATTTAACTGCTTCAAGACCTGATATTATGTTTGCTGTTTGTATTTGTGCAAGGTTTCAAGCGAATCCGAAGGAGATGCATATGAAAGCTGTGAAGCGGATTCTACGATACCTCAAGTCGAAACCGAAGCTGGGACTTTGGTATCACGCGGAGGGAGATCTAGAGTTGGAGGCGTTCACAGATTCTGACTACGGAGGATGCAGCTTGACGCGCAAATCAACGACTGGAGGTTGTCAGTTCCTAGGAGGGAGACTGGTGTCCTGGCAATGCAAGAAACAAACGTCGGTAGCCGTGTCAACGTGCGAGGCCGAGTATGTTGCTGCTGGTAGTTGCTGCTCACAGGTTCTGTGGATACAACAACAATTGCGGGATTACGGTTTGGCTTACACTCAAACTCCAATTAGGATAGATAACCAGTCTACTATTGCTATAACTAATAATCCAGTCAAACACAACAAAACAAAGCACATAGACATAAGACATCATTTTATTCGTGATTGTGCTGAAAAGAACTTAATCAAACTGGTAAAAGTGGCAACAGAAGATAATAATGCAGATCTATTTACCAAAGCGTTTGATAAGTCACGGTTTGAGTATTTAATTCAACTGAATGGAATGCGCAACCCAGAGTAATTTGGCCTTAGTAGGAGTAATTTATTTTCTTTTAGAGTCGTAGTACTTCTTTCTTTACAGTAATCTGCTAATTTAGGAAAGTTTCTATTTTTAGTAAGTTTCTATTTTTAGTAAGTTAGTAGGTTATCTTATTTCATATGAAAAACAAAAGAAAAAAGAGAGAAAATTACAAAAATACAAAAAAAAGAGAATATCAGAAAAAAGAGTTAAGTTTTAGATACATAGGTTCAAAGTGACGAAAATTAGCACAGTCGTTACAGACTCTAAGTATTTAGGCTTTCACACATAATGCAACTAAATCCTAAGTGTTATACTTTATTTAGTTTGATATGTTGATAGGCATAATACATATAGAGAATCTCAAGGCTAATAAAATAATCTAGAAAAAGTCAAGCGTGTCACTATCTTAGATGTATGACCAATCAGTCTTAATGTTTATGTACAAGACATACAAACATTGAATCTAAATGAGGTATGCAAACTTTCTGGGGAAGTATGGCAACATCAAATACATCTGAAAATGGAAAGAATAGAAATATCATATGTTACTGAGAGTCGAAAACATGCAACTCTGTTGTACGTAAGTACAGACCTGTTGTCTCTGTTTAGATTCGGGTTAGCAGATATGTCGCTTTGTTGTACGTCAGTACAGACCTGTCACCGCTGTCTGCTAATTTTAAAAATAAACCTTAAGTCGAACTAAGACACTTTATTGTATGAAAATACAGACCTGTGTCCGATGTTTGTCTTTTAATGAAAGTTTGCAAATACCAACAAGTTAGAATCTTTGTCTGTGTGCCTTGATCATAAAAGTATGTCTATGTCTGAGTCACGTAAGATAATATCCTGATAAATAAAAAGGCCAAGGGATATTCCGAAATGTAGAATGTTTAACGGGGTACAATACCAACAATCGGCTAAATAGGTATGTCACGACAAACAATCAAAGGAATCAAAAATTCCTAAGTGTGAAAGTTTAAGTACTGAAAGTTAGTATCGGACATCGCTATCTGATTGAACCTCTCTTAGACTATACTCATCAAAAATATGTTGTTTAGCTTAGCTTGTAAATTCTTTAAGTTTAGCTTAAGTCTAGAATAAATTTTTTGGTTAAAATTTTATTTTATTTTATTTTTACCTTAGTTTATTTCATTTTATTTTATTTTATTTTATTTTAGTTTAGTTTAATTTTTACTTAGGTAAAAGGTCAAAAGTTACTGAGGGTGCATTCAAAGTTGGATAAAATAAACAATGCGTGAACTATCTTGAGCTTAGGGTAAAAGAATTGGCATAGTTTATCTGGTTACACGATACCGTAGAAAAAGGTTGAAAAAGTTGAATTTATTTCAAAATTTTCAAAATTTTTCTAAGTATTGGTGGTTTCGAATCTAAGACAGACTCGAATAAGGAGTAATTCGAATCTGTCAGTAGACACGAATCTATGCTTAGAATCGAGGGTTGGTGATATAAATAGGTCAACAGTGAAGTCATTTAAGACTTACTGTTTTCGAATCTATACACTCGACTCTAAAGGCGATTTCGAATCTATTCTTCGAATCTATCATAATCCTCCTAAACGACATTTTGTCGAGTCTCTTACTTGGTGTTTCGATACTACAGATACATCTAGGTATAATCAACCGGATTGTACAAGATTTGTGTAGTTTTATACACAATTTTAGACTAAATCGTCGAATTTTGAAGTTTTATGGGTCGAAATAGGGTTTTTGCTAAATTACCAAGTTTGGACTTATAAAAGATCAAATTAAAAGCATAAATCAATGATTAGAACCTAGTTGAACTAATGTATGTGATTTACTAAGTTCAAAATGGTTAAAATCTTGGGTTTTTGTTGACATATTGGCAGTCGGCATTTCGAGTCTGTTCATGGACTTCGAATCTGTTCCTGGGTTTCTCGAATCTGTCATTAGATTCGAGATGACCATGATCTTCGAATCTGTCCATTAGACTCGAATAGGGACAATTCGAATCTGTCCATAACACTCAATATGGACACTTCGAATCTGTTATTTTCGAATCTATTGTTTATTTGCACTGTTTAATTTAAATTTTATTAAACTTGTAGAAATTTAATTGTGTTAGATTTTGTACTTAAACAAGTACAAAATAAAACAAATTTGAATTTAAACAAGTTTATTGATTTTTAATGAGTCTAACAGTTTTGTTTATTGTGCAGAAATGGCGGTTCGAGCTTTTGTTCCAAAGCATAATATGGTTCTTAATCCCGACAATAATATCCCTGAGGCGCAGGGATATCGCCAAGTTTTGGATTTCCTAGCTGAATCTAGGATTAGCTTTGCTCTATACCATAACATCCCAATTGTTATTTCATATGTGCGGCAGTTTTACGACCATTTACAAGTTGATTGCACTGTCACCCCGACAGTTCTAAGAACGAGAATCGCTGGACAGCCGTTAGTCTTCTCTGCAGACATGTTGCGTCAGGTTCTGCAGTTGGGATCTCAGGAACAAGAAGATGGGCCTATTGACTTTCCGTTAAGTATTAGGCAGACTGCTTTTCTGAGGATGGGATACAGTTTGGATGTTGCAAAGTCATCATACATGAAGAGTGGCCTGATTGGGCAATGGAGATTCTTGGTGCACGTATTCATGGTCTGTTTTGCGCCAATGAAAGCTGGTTTTGATTATATAGTGTCAAAGATCCAATCTGGGGTTATTGCATTGGTATACAATCAGAAGTTTAGCTTTTCACAGATGTTCTTCTCGGAGTTCGTTCATCAGATTGCGGCTCCAGAAAGGGAAAGATTTTCGCTGTACCCTAGATTCATTATGATGCTGATTAGGCATTTCTTGCCAGACTTGCCGCCGTCAAATGACTCTCTGAGTGTTAGTGTTATGGACAAACGGATTTTCGCTGATTGTTCCTCACACCGAGGAAAATTGGCTGTTCCTGTTGCTCGTCCATTGTTCGGAGCTATTGTGGATAGGGATTTTCAAGCCCCGGAAGATGCCAACTGGGCAGGGGTCGTTGAGTTTCCACAACAACAACAACAGCAACAACGTCAACAACAACAACAGCCAAGAGTTCAAAGACGCCGTCAGAGACCAGCAGTGAGTCAAATCCAGGCATCAAGGCCTTCTACAAGCGAGCAGCCCCAAATTCAAGAAGCTGGGCCATCAAATGTTCAAGAAGCCGGGCCCTCCAATATTCAGAGTGAAACTGAACAGCTTTGCCAGACGCTAAATGAAATTTGGGAGGCAGGGCCTCATGCAAACGAAGACGTTGCCGCAGCATTAGTGGGTGAGCTGCTTAGTCCACCAGAAGGTGAAGATGATGTTTTTAGAGATGTAGAGGAGTATGAGCCAGAGAGGGCTGATGGAGGCTTGACATCATCAGAATCAGAATCAGATGATATGGAGGAGCAGGAGGCTGAAGCTCCTGAATCAGTGGCTGCAGATCCCAATATTCACATCGGAACCTATGGAGCTAGGTTAGTAGTGAATGAAGTAGCAGGATCGAGGAGGAGAGAAGAAAGGGAATCTGAAGATTCGGACTTTGAAGAAGAGGAAGTTGCTCCGCTAGTGACGAGGCAACGTGCCAAACGTCATCGGTTCATGCAAGGGTCTTCTTCGGCATCCACAAGTCAGCCAGAAGTTCCCCAATCCCAATCCCAACCTCAAGCCACCGCTCCACCATCACCGCCACCTCAGCATCATGAACCATATATTCCACCACCATTCATTCCGTCTCCCATTCAGTCCATTCCATCTACCTCAACCGCATATACTGAAAATCAGAGGTTTGTACAACTCAAGGGACGTGTTGACTTTCAGCATGTTCAGATCCTAACCCTCACAAAGGCTGTCGGCGAGCTCCAGGCGCATAACGTAAATCTTGACAAAGACAATGCCGAATTAAGGAAGATTGTGGAGGATGTAAGGGATGAGAACACTGAATTAAAATCTTTTATTGCAGATCAGTCTTCAGAAATCCGATCAATGAGGTCCCTCCTTGAGCAGCTCATGAAAAATCTACAAGCTCAGGGGGAGACAAGTTGTAGGGATCAGGAAGTGCAGCATAGAGAGGATGATGACGAAGGCAATGATCCCGGTGCAAGTAAGGAGAATGAGCCTGTAGATTTTCCTGCAGCTCAAGTTACACAAGTTCAGGGGGAGCCTAGTCAAGGTGAAGGAGAAATGGGAGAAGCTAGTTCATCAAAACAGCCTACAGACTTTGAAATCAGTGAGATGATTGACGCGCTTATGGATCTCGATGATGATCCTCTGGATGTAGGTTTTGATAATGAAGATGAAGAGCTGGAAGAAGGCGAGTTTGTGCCAGAAGAGATAGTGGACTGGCAGTCAGATGATGAGGTAGTCGCTGATGAGGATGATGAAGCTGATGAGATAGTTGTGCAGCAGAATCCTATTACCGATACCTACATGATTGATGGAAATAGAATTGTCAATGTAGATATAGTAAATGCTGCATTGAATCCTCAGCCATCGACAGAAGAACCTGCAAGAGAGCTAACTAATGAAGAAAAAAGAAAGCTATGGTTCAGAGCTGAAGAGAAGGAGTTAGCGATTAAGAGGACAATGAGAGTGCCGGGTACTGGGAAGCTGTCTGAGCGAATTTTAAGTTGGTTCTTTGACAGAGATCTGCAACTTTTTGTAATTAAAAGAAAAGACGGGCTTCAGTACATGAGGCGAACATTAAAAGCGTTCAACTCCCTGCCAAAGATCGAAATCACTGCGCTAGCATGGAAAGATTTGATAAACATTGGCGATGATCCCTATGCGAGCGTAATTGAAAGAATCATAAGAAAGGAGGGGAGATCAAGGAAATTCGAGCGTTTGAATCCAAGGGTCGGGAGAAGAGTAGAGGATCAGTCACGTATAGATCCTCTAACTGGACGACCGTGGATGAGGATTCATTGCAAACCAGCTAAATGTCTGAGGAAAGTGCCTCTAAAGCGAATGCCACAGAATGTTTTGCAGAATTTACATTGGTGGTACGCCGACACTGAGACCGGGGAAGCAGTCATGGAGGATTTTGAAGAAAAAGTCATTCTTAGAGTCTACGACCCGCTTCACCTGGTAAACCTCTCCAAAGAAGATCTTCAGATTTTGTATAATTGTAAGATCTCCAGTGACACACATATGGACGGTGAAGCAAGTAAGTATGAAAATGTAGTCAAAGTATGTGTCGAGAAAGGTTTGTATGCTGGTAGTATTTTGAATCAATAAATAAACAAAGTTCTTAAAACAATTGTGTGATTTATTAGAAGCTATCGTCAAGGGGGAGTCTGTTGGTACATCCTGTGTGACGAAAGCAGTTTAATTGATATTGCATTGTGTTTTTGACGAGTGTTTGCATATATATGTTTATATGTGTTTGTCTGTTATTGATTGTGTGTTTGAACTTGATGTAACATACTACAAGAAGTTCAAACATAAAGGTCAAAGATTAACTCAAACATAAGTAAAACATAAGTTTCATCACTTAAGTGTTTAAGTGATTTGGCTAGATTCGAATTACACAAAGGTAGACATTCGAATCTGTGATAGATTCGAATGTAGCCTTAGATTCGAATGAAGGCTAGACTCGAGAGTGTCTTTGTGGACAGACTCGAATGGGCCTTGGGCTAGATTCGAGTTTGGCCCACATCAGACTCGAATCAGGGTCTATAATTAGGGATAGACTCGAGTCATTAGTAGACTTTTAGCAGAATTCGTGAGGAATTAAGCTTAAGGCGATCTCGAGTTTATCAGCTAGGTGAGAGCCGTTTCGGAGAGAATTAGTTCGTAGGATCGTTCGTGTGTCGTTCGTTCAGCGTCTAATAGTCTCCGTGTTTCGTGGTTGAGAGTTGTCCGTCTAACCGTCAACGAGGATTCCGCACACGTTCACGGATCCGCATCTAGATAGATCTTGCAGTGGTAGACCTTACACACAAACTTAACTCTTAAATCACGGTTGTCCAGTGACTTGGCATACCAGTAGTTGATCAGAGGCTTTGTAAAATCATGTTGATCAATCAACTTCTCTATCTCCATAGCTTTTTGCAGTTGTTGCTCAAACAACACTCTTTTCACTTGATGTAGCTTTGCTTGTGATGATGGCTCAGATGTAGGAATAGAAGCAATAGCTTGATCAGTAGGAGCAGGGGCACTGGCAGCAGCTTCAGATTGAACTGGTTCTTTTGATGGTTGGACTTCTTGGGAGACTTTTGTTTTCTTTCTTTTCTCCATTTCTTTGTCATGAATCTCTTGCAGCCTTTCAGTAATCATGGACTGAGCCATTTTCTTTGGAATACCGGCTGCAAAGGCAAAATTGATTAAAAATCTTCTGTGCTCAGCCTTGGAGTGCCCTGTTGGCAGCTTCCTCTTCTTTTCTCCTTGTTTACCCACAAACCCCTTTAGGTAATCACCTAATGTCTCATCATCATCCATTGGGGGCTGGGCCAACTGATCTAATTCTTTATCTTGTTCTTCTGCTAACCTTTTGGCAACTTCAGCATCAAAGGCAATCTGAGCTTCTTTGGAGGAAAATTTGTGCTTTGGAGACTCAATAAGAATGCCCTTGCCTTTGTCTTTTGCAGCAGAGGATGTAGCTTGGACTGTGCTGGATGGAGCTTGAATACCTTCCCTTATAACAACTCCAGTTGCTTTTGATGAGGCAGCAGCTTGAGTTTCTAGGCTAACAGCTTGAGAAGCTGTTGGGACTGCTAGCCTAGAAGGTGGGACTGTTGATGCTTCTTGGACTGATGTTATTGGAGCTGCTTGGACTGATTCAGGAACCTCCTGATTCTCCCCCTTTTTGGAAGCATTGGTTTGGTCAGGATGACCTACAACCTTTGCCCCTTGGGTTTGAATCAAACGCTCTAATTTCATTATCTTATTTCCACAGAGGGTAAACCCTTTATGGAGATAATCCATTCTTTGATTTTGAGCTGCCTCTGCCTGTTTTAATGCAAATATCTGAGCACCCTGTGCAGCAATGATGGACATTTGGTATTCCAACATAGCTACAACAGGTTTCAGCTTGGGATCCGTCAAGAGCATGAGTTGTAGACTAGTCTCAAGATCAGAAAACACCTGTGGTGCTTGTGATCTATCACTGACATTAATACCAGAAGTAGAAACTTCAGGGCCCCTCTATTCTTGGTTCTGGGGAGTTCCAGCTTGTGTTTGCACACTTGCTGTTGCCATGGGTGTGGTGTTAGGGATGTTGGCACTGTCCTGTGCCTCTTGTGCAGGGACAGCAGTAGTGCCAGCCACAGAACCCATATGAACAGTCTCGGCAGAGATGTTCACCTCCTGAGTGACGATGGGAGTGTCCTCAGTTGGTTCCCTTTGGATATTCTGTGCAGAAGTGTCCTCCTGCACATGGATATATGGCTCTTGACTAGGGACTGAGGAGGAAGGAGCTCCTAGTCCCCTTTTCCTTTTATATAGAAATTTTAGTGGGCGTGATGGCTGTACAAAAGGATCAGATGGAATTTGTGTATCAGGAGGAGTGGGTTGGGGTCCTGGGGGTGTAGCAGTGATGATAGGCTGAGCCTGCTCAGGACCCTCTCCTCTGTTTCTTGGAATGATGTTCATCATTGCAGAAGGCAATGGAACATCAACGCTCAAAAAATTGGCACTTTGTTTCAAAAGTCTCTTTATAGAAGATAGTGAGTGCCTGTGGGAAACATCTATCCTTTTATGTAAATGAGAACTGGTGCAAGTGTGTGCAATGATTTCTGCCAAAAATCTGGGATACATCAAAAATTTCCCACTCTTTAGGGAATGATGCCTTAACATCCCCTGGAAAATCATGTTTGAAAAATTGAACCGTTGGCCTGTTGAAAAGCACACTAAGCCAGTGGCAATGTTAGATGAAAATTATGACCAACCAGTTCTTTTGGGGCTCATACACTGCTGAATAATATGTACAAGATATTTCCATTTAGGAGAAAATGGGCTTTTAAGAAAGTAAATGAATCAGCAGGACCCCTATAACCTATATCATAAAGACCAGTATGTAAAGCATCAAGGGTTAGGTCTGTTATACCTGTGGCATCTTGAAGATGCAAATGGCGCCGAATGGATTCCTCAGTAATGGTGATGGGAGTGCCATCAATTTTGGATAGGATAGAAGGAATTCCATTGATGGATTGAACAGTGGCGTGATTCCAGAACTGTTCGATATGCGATATGTATATGGTGGGGTTTATATTGAGTGC